>DWJK01002860.1:0-13956 GCA_018248815.1 Croniades pieria auraria
CCTCTCAATATGAGAGGAGACCCATATTCCAACAGTGGAATGTTAATGGGTCGATTATTATTATTATTATTATTAGTATTTATTTCGAATATTAGACATGAAAGTTTCAAAGGTATTGAAGCCTTACAACCAGCCTTAATGTTGCAGGTTGTATCATCATCGTCACCATCGTTAGCCTATCTCAGTCCACCGCTGGATAAGTCTTCCTCAATGAGCGCCATCGCCCCGCGTACTCGGCTTGCAGCATTCAGCTCCTATCTGTAGTACCGTACATTAATTACTACCACTACTCCTACGCTGGCTCAACGACCCAAAGAGGATCTTGGCCTCCGACACTAAAAGACGCCACTAGTGCCAGTCTTGGGCAGACTCCTTCGAGTTGCACTTTTGCAGCTCTGCGAAGTACTTCTGTACTTCATCCATCCGCCGGTATCTATGGCGTCCCACTGGTCGTTTCTCAGTTGTCCGCCCACAGTATGCCATTTTCACAGGGCGATCCTCTTCCATCTTTTCCATATGGCCGAGCCAGCGCAGTCTGGCGGCCTTTGCTTCTCCAATGATGTTGGGCTCGCGAAATAACAAAAGCTAATAATAATAACATTAATTAAAATTCAATAAATATTCGTACATCAATTTCATTACGTAAAGATTTATTATGTAGCGGTGATATTTAACTGCATTGCCGAGCTCACGTCGTCCGAGATGTCCTCCGCTCTGTCGAAAGATGTCGAGAGGATTGGACCGTGACGGGCAGCGACACTTCATTTTCTTAGTACGTTGCACATGACCCAGATTTTTACTCGAGATCCGGTTCCCTTACAATATCTACTTTTCTCTTAATATTTTTTTTTGTCTTCACGTGAAAAATCATAGCTATTATTCTTGACATCAACTACGTTTTTCTAGTGTTTTTTTTTGACAAATCATAGCAATAATTTATGAAACTCAACTCGCTCATTAATGGTATTAATTTCCAATGATATTAATCATAGGAAATGTAACATGAGGATATTTTGTTTGTCGTTGGAATGTTTACTTTGCTTTTGAAATATTTATAAACCAATAAAATACAATTAATCTAAATTCCTACTAAGCTATTGCCCTATAATGATAGACTTCGGTCGACTGCCCTTCGTACCGTCTTCCCTTGCATTTATATCAGTGCCATGGGTTTGAGTAGTGACAGATATCTTGAGCAAACTGCGTTTAACGTTGTTCGGTTCAATTACCAGGAACAGTGCAGATTTTTAAATTCAATATATATATATCAACGCGAGTAATTTAGTATGTACACGTTATTCGATATATACGATTCTATACCGTTCAGTGGTATTGTCAGATAAGTCTTACAGTACTTAAATGAACGTGATTTTTGTGAAACAAGAGTTTTCCTCTTCGTTTTTAGGAGTGATTAATGCCACGCTAATGAAAGAGCAAAGTAACAAGCTGGTCGTCCAACTGTTCAATAAGACATCCTCCTTGACTGGAGAGGTTCGGAGCGTGACCAACAACGGTTCTTCAGTTTCCTGGGACGCTGCACATGGCCTAGATTTTTTATCCATTCTGTAGTTTTTTCCTTACGCCGCGTTTTGTCTACGGCATTTAAAGTATGATGCTTACGGCGTGTGGATGTATGTATCTATGCAAATGTTAAAAAAATTACGAGGTCCACGTTTAGTATAATATCAAAACTAATTTATATATGATAATCACTGATACTCGTTAAACACAAATTGTGCGTTTAACCATAATGTGAATTCTATTATATTAATTCCCTTCTTCTCATCAATTGAGTTTCCCGTCACACATTTTTTGATAGTCCGCTTCTTGTAAAAAAAAATATGGATTTAATTTATGATAATCATGTTTAAACTCTAAGAATTAATGAAGGTATATGAAATATTTATTGCGATTTATTTCTTATATTTACTCCATATTAACCTAACGTGGTAACGTTAGGTTAATATGGAGTAAATATAATATTATTATCGGAATGCTAGTTGTAAGAATAAGATGTTTAAAGAAACAGAAGGGGCTGCACTAATCTAGGTCTTCGATAGTAGTGTAAAGACGCTCTACCATCGAGTGGTCCAGAGCGCAACCGACGACCCTTCTTAGTCATAAGCCTCTCGGTGCATAGTGTGTGACCCCGATTTTTCTTTCCCTCAGGCATCACTAAATTGTGTTACCATGACATTTTTATTACAAAATTTAAATCGATTGAAAAATAATTGAAGAGAGTAGTGAAGCACGTCAAATATGCAAGAGATAAAAATACTTGGCACCTAATGCTCTGCGTCTACGTCGTAACTAACCAGGCGTTATGATAATAAAAATTTATATAATTTGGTCACGAGAAGATTGCATTTGCTAATAAATAATTTCCATAACTTCCCTTGTAATTTTTGCTGTAGTTTTCAACGGCGTCTTCCCAAGTAGATCAAAAAGGCGACACCAAGCTGGCTGTTCCAACAGCTGAGTAAAGACGGCCTCTCGCGGTGGAGTGGTTCGGAGCGTGACCGACAGCAACACTCGACTCCCTTGGCACATGTGGCCTATTTTATCTTTTTCTTTCACGTTTCTTTTGCTCAGCCTATACTTTTTCCACATCTGTTGATACCTTTTTATATATTTGATGAATAATTTTATACAATTAACGCTATATCGATGTTGTTACATTGATCATTGATATATTGAATATACAACTTTATCATTGATATATTGATGTTGATAATTAAGGTTTAATACATTCTTTTGTTTCCGACCAACAAAATAAATAATTAAAGTTACGTTCTGATCAACTGATTTGAATATGAAATTTAAAAAATCAAAAATTTTAAATAACAAATTTTTCATAATCTTTTTGTTATTTTGCTAGTCTCTCCGTACCCTGGTTCATATAAGTATCTGTATATCTAAATTATTATTGAACTTCGTCCTTGCAGCATTGTTCAATTCCTGTTCGAAGGTTAAGGTCGGATCACATCCATTTGCAACCGATGCATTTTAATTAGAAATTGCCGTGCTAACAAAATTTTTATTACTGCAAATAATTACGTAATTTCAGTGCTCGTATATATTGTATAAAACATATTTGTTTTCACGGATTCGAACCCGAACTCGGATTCAGCGTCGGCGACATGCATCGTTGTTTTGCAAACTAACGCAGTTCTGCTTTCAACTGTCATATTAAACCGACCTAATATAATTCAGTGATGCAATAAATGTAGTAGGTGTTACTCATTTGGCTCACCGCGGCTAATAAATAACTGTCTTGTAAAATATTACTCGTGTTACGTATCCTATTGTTTATTGTATTACTGAAAATATCACGTAGGTGCTGTTGAAGATTACACAGTAAATCTTATTTTTTATGTCGGGTTATTGTTTTACTATTAAATGTTTCGTGAGTATTTATACACATGATTAAATATGTAGCGACTTAACTCACGTACGTTTTTCGGGATGGCCCGACTAGTTTCGGACCTGTACGAGGTCCTTTCTCATGAGCTCCCGCCCTTTGCAGCGAGGTTGCGACGGAGACACACCGGAGACACGACGGTATAGGTTAATGGTGTAATGTATTATAGTACTTAGTTAGAAGGTTATATTTATACATTTAATGAAAAAAAAAATCGGTAAAATAGTATTATGTCGTACAATGTTACAATTTTTCCAAAAAGTAACTTCAGATATGTATATTTAGGATTCATGTGAATAAATATGATAATTATAAATTATATTTAAGTGCTTTTCTCAATTATAAATTCATTAGTATTGTCTATGATGTAACAATACCCGTACTCGTTACGTCGCAGCCTAGTTTCATTTATTCGTTATTATCAGCGCCTTACAAAAGCTTTCTATGGGTCGTCAAACAAACTTAGTTAAAATTCAAGCAACGAAATAATTTACCAGCGTATCTACCTTCCGAAGAAAACCCGCAACAAAAGGTAAAAGCCAGTGAAATATCTTACATGACTTCAAGAGATACCTACGGAATAAATATTTTTTCAGGATTGCTGTCGAACCCATCTTCTAACCAGGACATCCAACTCAGGAGTCAGTTTCATTAAATAACGTACTAATTATTAAATTCTACGTAACATCTTCTTAAAGTAACGAAAGTAGCAAATATATAGTCACAAGTGGTCGCTGCCGCCCATAGGCTGATAGTGCATCTAAATAAAAAAGTTATATTACCCGCATATAAAATTTTCAGGCTTTCGAGAATATTAAACACCCGGCCTGGTGGACGATCTGCGAAAGGCTGCAGGCAGATGCTGGATGCGACAAGCCGAGCACAGGGCGCGATGGCGCTCTTTGGGGGGAGGCCTATGTCCAGCAGTGGACTGAGATAAGCTGATGACAATGACGATTACGAAGCAATCATCAACTGGTGACAATAGTTAAGTCCTGCGGATCGCCGCGAACATGAGCCGCCTATGAATATATACCACTACACCTATATACCATTTTAAAGTATATACATTTACGAATAGATGCAGCCTGCACGTGGCTGCTGCTGGCAGTGTTGCGATATATATAAGCACGTGCCCGCAACTCTGCCTCGGAGTGGAGAGGTGGAACACCACGGAAATTTAATCAGTGTGAACCCGACATAACCTGTTCACGGTTGCACGACAGCCTTGTATTAGACACTCGAGCATACATTACATATTCAAATATAATGCGGTTCTGAATTGTTACTGTATCATCCCGCCAGTTCGTATACGGTGTAGGTAGAGAGCACAAAGAGCAAAACATTTCTATTCCTACAAACCACGTACTTTTACATTCTTTTCACACACGATTTTGATAATATTTATGTAACATAAAAATTCAAGTAAGGATATTGTTCTCTTGCAGTATGGAACATAAACTATAAGAATAACGCGAGTTATTTTTACAGTAAGTCAATGTTATAGACGTTGAATCACAGATAATGCGCGCAGCATCTCAAAGAGCACAAGCAACAAAGAGCGCATTTTATTGAACGAGCCACAAATAGCAAGTTTATATCCTTCAAAGAGCTACAAAGAGTTCCGATCGCTTTCTTCATACAGCATATCGTTTCACGAAACAACTTTATATTCACACAAGCGTTTTCTAAAAATAATAAAAAATATTAATCGACCCATTTGTCATTCCACTGTTGGAATATGGGTCTCCTCTCATATTAAGAAGGTTAAGGCCATAGTTTGCCACGCTGGCCAAGTACGGGTTGGCAGACTTCACACACCTTAGATTTTTTTTATACATACATTTATGTATAATCCATTTATATACATATATACATATGTCCGCTGTATCATAAACTGGACTAGTGATAAGGCAGATTTAGATTGTTTGAACTATTTAGCGAATGAGATTAGATGAGACAAGACGTGTCTCATCTAATCTCTGCCGGCTGCGATTCAAGGTTATTGAGGTGGTGTGATAAGAAGGATTTTGTATTTCGATTTGTCCCTGGTAATATTTATACTTTATTTACCTGACGCCCAGAGTCGATGTGTTACATTACACCAGTAATGGTGTAGGCAGAGGAGTGTAGTCACTTCCACGTGTCACCAGTTATGGTTACGGCTCACAATGGAACTGGTGATGAGGTTGTTGCCATACAGCGAGCGAAGACCCAGATTCCGATTCACTACTAGATATTTCTACTAGAAAATCTACGTTTGAAGAGACGAAATATGTTCGTCTGAATTAAAATTCTTTAAATGTCCGTGTACAATGGCCTTTCACGACCGTGTCGGCATAGTTGTGATACCAGTTTACCGTTGTCAGGGTGGCGGGTTCGATTCTTTACATAAATGAAGAATACTTCCTATGAAGTTGTGGACAACTTGCAGCAGGGTCATCAGAAGTAGCAAGCAATAATGTTACGTAATATCATCCATTCGGCGCTAATTGAAGTTCTCACTACGATTTTTCATATGTCATGACTTGCTGCATTCACATTTATCATAAACACCACGTGTGAAACAATGTGCAAAAGTTAGCTAATTTAGTAAAATTAATCACATGAGTAGTTTTTACATCCAATTAAGGCTCCGGTACGAAGTAGAGTCGCAAAATTACTTCGTTAAATCGCCCAGTAATATGTCTAATATTGGCGTAATTTCCAACGGCAGCCATCGCAATACGACACATCTGTCGTCGGCAGACACTTATTCAATATCGCAGTGATTTATGAAATAATTATTCAGGACACCACTCGCCCGTTGAACTCTATTACCGAAGTAATAAGAACGAAGTTCGCTTGGCAAAGAAACTTCATCAAGCTGTTATGTTTTGCCCACACGTTTTGCAAACATTTGATTAGTTGCCGAGTTTGTTCGTTGCAAGTATCGCTAATTTACTTTTATTGTTATTACAACGCTTGGGTTTATTATTATTTTCGGTGTTGCTATATCCATACACTGTCAAAGTATGTATCTTTCACATTTGTTACCCAATTGTAATTCAGAAATGCATATTTGGAAAGAGACAACTTGCAACTGTCTTTATCTCTATTGAAATTAAATAACTGTATGAATCAAAATTTTCTTACAAATCCTTTTAAAATGTTCTTTAGTAAAATAGGTAGAGATACGGTGACGACCCTGTAAGCGAACCCTAGAGAGAGTTCTACACCCTCTCGCTTAAAGCAAGTTTTATTTGTGATGTAATAACATCTCTATCCCGTATGCTCCAATTTAAAGCACATCAAATAAGTTGAGATGCCATAATTTATGACTTGATTTGTACTGAGTTTAGCTCTACAATAATTTTTACCTCAAGTATATGTTCAGCTAACTCGAGTAGAGGAAACAAAAAATATTTCTCTCACCACAACATCCAACTCTCCATTTTAAGGCAGTCCATATACTCTGTTCTGTTCTTGTTTGAAATAATTTTTTGAATACCGACTTTCTGACAGATAAGCCTTTTTTAGACTATTTTCGAATTTATAATGAGTACTGTTTTCATATCTTTTCCGAGGCTCGCAGTAGCTTCGCTTTCAGAGAACGTTATAAGCTGAGTTAATTAACAGACTCCAACGAGAGACAATGATCAGTGCCGTAGTTCCGTAGTTGTGAGTTTCAAAAGACTATTCGAGCTTCTTGTCGCTAGAGTCTCCTCCAGTGAATGTAGAGCCAGCGAGATTCATTAATAGTTATTTTAATACATATGTACATAATAAATTCGAAATAGGACGAATCTTTATACTTCGAAACGACTCTACATTAAACTTACTTCATTCCTATAATATCATTGCGTTGGTAGATTCGAAGAAAACCATGTGTAATGAATAATAATGAACTTGGTTAAGTTAAATCGAGTAAACAAGAAGAAATTGAATTTATGTCAGGACAATAGGAAACACATTCGTGCAATAATGTTTTGATACTGAATGAAGTTTTCTATTCATGTTTAGCTTTGTTATTTAACAAATCAATTTTTCAGATGGCATAATATATACATATTATATATTAACACAGTCAAAGTAAGTTTTTCCCATTACAAGCGCCATAGTGAAGAGGCGCACGACAGCAACAATAACTCACGTCAGTGTGTGCCTTAGCACATAGCTCACTTCGGAATATGTTAACAACTGCTCGATAGATGTCACTGTCTTATTGCGATTCAGTATTTTCGTCATTTGTCATTGCAGTTTATTATTCAATTTATCGAGATAAATTTTGCTTTTTGACTTCGCTACATGGAAAGCGATATTGTTTTATGTGATCTGCTGATATTACTCTGTTATAACATAATTCGGTATACCTCAGTTGATGGATAAAATTTAATACCTAATGTAATTTGTTTTAACATTTAGCTTTCAGTTGAAAAGAACACTGGAATTTCATAAACATAAATTTGTTTTCCGAATTCTGAAACCTAAATAATGACAACTGTAAAAACATGAATTTCATTTACTTAAAGTTTACTGAAATTGTCAATAAAATGTGATAATTTAAAGAGTTTTAAAGAGTTTACATTATTTACTTTAAAATATAATACAATTGATGATTATATGCACATGTTAAGAAGTTATACCCATTACATTGATTGTATATCCGAATTTATACACGTCCTTATAGGAAAAAAAATATGGTCACCTTTCGCGTATTATTTTATATCCTGATTTAAAAATGTCCTGTATAAGAAAAAAATGTGGACACCATTCGTCTATTACGGCTTTCTGACTATTGTAGAGCGCGGCTTTTGTCTGAGTAGTGTTGCGCGCAATTAGCGAAGTCGATTCGGTATATACGTGACACCTGGATCACGTGTGCTTGACACATATCGTTAATGAACTGATACGAAAAACAGAACATTAACAACCAAATAACGTTTAAGGAAACTGAGGCCTAGAAAGGTTAATACGCAATTGACGTAACAAGGAGAGTATAATAATCCACAGAATGATTAAGAAAAGTAAAATTTAGGGACATTTCGTACCACACCGCCCGTATTTCTTTAAAAAGGTAGATGAAGAATTGTACTCCCACTTTTTACTATGAGGGGTGAGCCTAATGTCAAACACTGGACACAAATTCGTAGTCCGAGCTACAACAGGTTATACAGATTATTTATAGCTAGAAAACCCCACCAATATTTTGAACCCAAGGGATTAAACCCAGACCGTTTTGCTTAGCAGTCGTGCTCGCCACCACTAAGCCAACAAGGTTATATTATATCACCAAATTAATATTTCTATACATCATTCTACTGTATGAATTACAAGAAAATATACAAAACAAAATGACGAAATAGTATGATAGTAAGATATAAAAGCAAGCCTCCTCCCCCTTTCCAATCTTCTCATATTTCACTGTACATACACATTACGCAACACTAAATCTACAATACAAAAGCTGCCATGGAGCCGACGCGGCCGACAAAACGCAAATTAGTTTTAAACTAATGAATTCGGTCCGCAATTTTTATTCACACGTAGGATGATATTTGGGAGTAAATAGGTCAGTACCAGACATGACTGATATGATAGCTATGCGGTAACTTTGAGTCTAGATTAAATCTTATACTGACTGAACATTGACCAGTTGATGAATTCAATTTGATTTATAGACATTAACAGTCTAGTGGTTGAATTTTCAGTTACCTACTCCGGAGGTATGGGGTTCAATTCTTGGTAGACACCTCATGTTTTATAAAGCGTGCGTTAGTAAGATCTTTTGTCATTTGATAAAATCTTTTTTGCTATCTATACTCGGCAATGAAGAAGATTTGATTTAATTAGATATTGCGCCAAAGAAATATATGATAAGAACGGTTACATTCCAGGGTGTAATGCTGGTCTCATTGCATTCTTCCTGGAATTGTAAGACGCGTGAAGTCTGCCAAACTCCACTTGAGACCGCACACAATAATGAAAAAAATGTTTAAGACGTGAATTTCTTGATTTTACACCTCAAGAACACAAGCAGACAGACAAATGTACAAAAATCTAGATATTTACGCATCGGTCAGGAACCGAATCTAAAATCCGTTAAAGCAAAACCGTAAAGACCGTTAAGGCAAATGAAACATCAAAAAATATATGGACCTTCTTAACTAGATAAATATCCAATTGACATACTTTTAATCGTAATGAAAAAATTAATGCATTATTACTACAGAGGTTTAATACACTGTTCTATCTATACCTTCGAGAAAATACACGTTATGAAAATATTAAATATATTCATATTTTATCATTCTAGTGCAATTGAGTTTCGCACATAATGTTTCCATCGCACTGGAAATATTCTTGGAAATTTTCGAGGGAAAACTAATAGTTCTTGTGCTCATTCGGCGCCTGGTCACGGCGCGCGTTCCACTCGAGGTACGGGACGTGACCACAATGTTACCAGGCTTGGATTTTTATTTTTGGAGTACCTTTGGTATACTCGAAACACAGTTAATGGATATGGCAATTTTACTTTTCTTTCACACTTTTGTATAGGTAGTATGTCGTCGAATTGTTTTCTTTCTGCTTTTCCACTTTTTTCTTAATTTTTTATATTTATTTTTCATTGCATATCGCGTTTCTACATCCTGTCTTTACAGAAGTGTTGACTATTTTTTTGTTATTGTTTAGTTAATTTGTCAGTAATTAATTGCGAAAGTGAAAAGAGTATTTTCAGTTTTAGCTTTCGATTTTACCAAAGCTTTGATAAACATCGCTATCTTTGACTTCTTGATGTGAAGCATACTATTACAGGATATTATTTAGCTATATTCAATAAATATTTCCGTTTTAATACTTTCTCACGATATTTTTTTTACTACTCGTAAGTACATAGACTAAGAAGAATACTATTATTCTTGGAGCACGTGTAAATATTTTCGTTGTTAAAAATTACGAATGTTTATATTTTATCACTGGAACGCAACTTATCGGCGACCATTAATAAATGTAAAAGAACTGTAAGTCAACGGTAAACGACTCAATAAAAAACTCCAACGTGTGATGCTTATAAACATATTTTGAAGTTCTGTTAATATACTAACACAAGAACCATATGGACTAAACAATCTTGACACTGGACAATGTCGAGAAACACAGAAGTTATACATTTAAACGAACGCAAAGAACGTCTTCACTGTGATATTGATAAAAGCACGCCATTCGTTTCAATTTTGCATATACAACCTCTCTTCTAAATTGCCATAAAACAGCCACCTGTTTATGTTCCACAAGGTTTTGGTCAGTGTTTTATCATAACTGAACGAGAATAAACCGCGCACATTTCGTAAACGCGCTCAATGCAAGGATAAAAAGCGATATAATCTCAATAATGCGAATGAAACAGGAAAAAAAACAGGAATTTATATGACGCGCTGGAATATGCGCGCATAATGAAGGTAATCAGGGAGAGCGCTCGCAAGAAGAGGTAGGTATCACCAGAGTGTTATTATGTTTTCGAACTTCAAAAATAAAGGTAACGGGTACAGGTGTATTTGACTATGTATGTATAAATATGTATTTATCGTGTGAATAAATATATATAACCAGTGATAGCCTAGTGTTTAAGAATTCAGCCTCTCACTCTGGCGGTGTTGGGTTCAAATCCATGGCGCGCACCTCTTTACAAAAGTGCGTTTTAAATTTAAATATCACTTGCTAATGGTGAAATGTTTGACTTACAGCTGAAGTTAGTAAAAATTTAAAGATCATTATCTGACTACTGTCTATCTGACTAGGGGCTGGCTGTCTAAGGGCTACCTGACTAGGGGCTACCTGACTAGGAGTTGTCTGCCTAGAGGCTATCTGACTAGGGGTCATGTTCTAATACCTACATTATTAGATAAATTATCGCACGATCGTACATTTCTAATTATCGCTGTCTGCCATCATAATAACCATCTGTTTCCCGCATAAATTACTATAACGGCCTAATATATACCTCGTCTTTATTCTTACAAGAATGATAGAGGCTTTAAGCTTCAAATTTATTACCGTTTTATGTTCACAGAAATTATGTTTAATCTGTCCATTCTCTGATAATGCCCGTTATAATTATGTGCTAATTATTTTTTTTTATTTTGTACCTGTTCTTATGCGTTGTCAATTTATATACTTTTGTCCCTATTATTTCTATTCTTCACAGCCAAGCATTTGACCGCAATTTCGCGTGACGGAAAGCTATACTTTTGTTTACGAACTATATTTGTCTGCGATGTTTCACACTTGCCTGGTAAATGCCTTGACAGTAAAGCAAAGATGAAGATGCGTTTACATCTATTTATATCCAAATTGTTCTTTTCGGGGAATACTGAAGCAGGCAGATTTTACTATCTGATATTTTATTCGCTTCTTTGGTCTACGACAGAGAGTTTGTTCCGAAGGAATATTCTTAAAAATTACGAAGACATCAGTTGCAACAATTCCTTTGAGATTCATGTTAAAAAAAACGCTAATGAATAGAATAGTATACACTTCATATGATGAATAATTTCTCTGAAATCCGCACGCACAGATGAAGAAAATTATAATAGAAGAATAAGCACTTCACGTCTGTAAGCATTTATATATGGCACTTGACGCCCTCTACCTACCCCGAAAAGCGTCTAACGTGACAATATATTAGTAATAATGGTATGTATTATATCGATGCTGTAACATTGAAATCAATTAAAAAAGCAAGAAAAAGAGACTAACGAGGTCATTAAAGTAGGCGGGCGCTGCACTAACTAAGTTTGATTGTACTTTGGAATTCAATGGAGTTTTGTAAACAAGATCAGCAAAATATCTTATAATTGAGTCACGCAAACATTAATTAGTAAATTATTAAGATTATAAAGTAGGTATTATTGAAGTTTTCTAGCTTGAAATTCCTAGAAGTACCACGGTGTCTGAATTAGTGCCCGGTGTGTGGCGTTGGTCTCACCACCCTATTCTATGAGACTTATAGCATGTAATACGTGGGAATACTACACTCTTCTGCCTAATCCTTCGCGGAGAGACAGGCGTGATGTTACGTGTAATGACAATGATTATTGTCATAAATACATAAACATTATAAAAAGGCTAGGTTAAAAGTCACTTAACTTGAAGACGAACACGTATGACGACTATATTAAATGTAGAAAAGGCAAGGGATGCTTTCCAGGGGTCTGTCTGGTATACTTCCACTCTACCTGCCACCATGAGAAATAGGCGTGACATTACGTATGAATGAGTTACGTCCCTTCAACTTGATTGGATTATTACACTGTTTTCATACCTGTGTTGTTTTGTTTTCCATCTGATAGAATTGTACTAGCGCAGACATTTTGTCGTCTTATTAAC
This sequence comes from Croniades pieria auraria, assembly GCA_018248815.1. Classification (NCBI taxonomy): domain Eukaryota; kingdom Metazoa; phylum Arthropoda; class Insecta; order Lepidoptera; family Hesperiidae; genus Croniades; species Croniades pieria. The sequence continues at coordinate 12,788 of DWJK01002860.1, forward strand.
AAACAAAACTATTTACTGCACTATTTACTAAACTGTTTACTGCACTATAATACTCCATCCAAGTTTATCACTGCACAAACACTGATCGACGAGGGCAGCGATTATTTTGTTTGGTTCAGCTCTCTTTTGTTCCGATTTCCAGTTTATTATGATTTTACCGTACTTACAATAGTTTATTATGACGCTATTATAAGGCTTTTGTTTTGTTATTTATATGCGCTAATTGTAATAATATTATTACAAAAGGAACAATAGGTAAGTGATTTTTTAAGTGGACTCTTTAACAACCAATATGAGTAATTTTACTGAACTTTGAGAACAAATAGGCAACTTGAATATCCAACTCTAGGTAGAGTACGTTACAGTTCACATTGATATGTTATTTGTGTTAAGTTGTAATATCCATGCAATCATTTTATTATTATGTCATCATATTAGGTCCCTTACAGGGTAGGTAGAAAGCAACAAGCGCCAAATATCTCTATACTCACTTCGAGCTTTTTCCATATTCGTCACTCTATTTATACACGCACGCCAGTGTCAAATACATCGCAATATACACACACAATTTAAAAAATAACCTATTTACGTCAATGCAGTAAAAATAACATTGTATAGTGTAATGTTTTTCTTTCTTTAAAGCGAGCTCCTTCGCCTCTAAGCCGCTTTAAAAATTATTCGCCAGTCATTGCAAAATGTAGAGTTCGCACTTGTAGAGTTCAATTATTCAAGTTGGCAGCGCAGCGGAACGTTTGATTGCTAAAGAAAAGTTTTAATTCTTTCCTTTGAAAAGTACTCCATTCTTTGTAGTTAGAGAGAGAACTTTTAAAGTAAACATTTATTCCCGGTGTTATGTAGGAGCTGGCATTCGGAACATAACTGTTCCTGTTTTCTCCCTTCTTTTGCTTATTACCTGCTTGATTAATACTAAACGAGTTCAGAGACTGCTTTGAGTTCAATACTTAGGGCATATAAATGTTATTTTTTTAACTATAGAGCCGAAGAGCAGTAAGTAGTGTATATCTACACTATTTACTATTTAATAAAAAATGTATCGGCTTAACTCACGTACGTTTTTCGGGATGGCCCGACTAGTTTCGGACCTGTAAGGGGTCCTTCCTCATGAGCTCCTGCCGCTTGAAGCGAGGTCGTGGCGGAAAACGTAGGTG
>DWJK01002861.1:0-13955 GCA_018248815.1 Croniades pieria auraria
ATCCTAGACAAATACCTAAAGTTTTGAAAGTGACGTTTATTTTTAATTTAGAACTCAACTCATTAACATTCATCAGAGCGACATTAAGGATTCGTTATTTCTGCAAAGTTCATCCCATAGTGTGTCCTATTGCTAATATTCATTCTCCACACTCTTTGTTAAGCATATTAGATGTCTTATTGGACTTTTAATGCTATAATAATACTGGTCAGTCATTTATTGTATACGAAATAAATAAAATTGAAGCTTACGAGTAGTCCAAATATTAAAAAAATAATTTTCCTTTTTACGTTATATATTTTTAGATTTTAATATTTAATAAGGTAGATCAAATTTCAAATGGTTTATTGAACGGGTTTTATGCGATCTACAACTTTATTTTTAATAATTCCTTTTTGATTAAAATCTTTGCAGCTTTTATACTTTTTTTATTTAGGTAATATTCTCGTCTTCAAATTCAACGGTATTTGCAAAATATATATGAATTTTAATTAAAATTGAAATTTTGTTTATCGCGAGGAGCGAGGAGAGGGAGGTGAGTGAGAGAAAAGTAATAATTGGTGTTGCGCGCGCAGATGGCTGGCTTATATAATTTGCATAAACTGTCAGACGATTTTGTTTGAAAAATACACGAAATGATTGAATGTTATATCGTTTATAGTCTGTTTAATGTTGATGTCCAAATTGTAAAGTGTTATGATGTCGGTGTAACGACGATATCAAAACAAGAGAATGGTCCTCGGATCGTGTATAGGGCACTTAATTTTCGCGCGACTCTCTTTCTTAAGAGATATGACTAAATAAAATTTTACCAAGTATCATTTGCCGTAGTGCCGTGGCATACGCCAGTATTTTCTAGTATCGGAGTGAAAACTATGAAATAGCGACATAATAATAATCGGCGTATACTTTTTGAAAAATAACATATATAAATTTCACGTGTTGCATTAAAATTCCGGTGTAGAAAACGTCTCGGAAACACATCCACTGCCGAAAAAACTAAAAGAAAGAAAGAAAGTAGGAAAAACAAGTGCGCTGAGGAAAACCGGTGATAATTCGCATCACAATGAGCGTGGATGCATTGTTTTGTGTAAGAACCCGTACTCACAATTAGAGCGAAGAAAACCCATTTGATAATAGCGCGCATCTTCGTGCCGGGGACTCACTGCACGACAGTTCGTATTTCAAACATGTATAGCACGAAATTCGTTACGTGACACGTGCGCACGCGCCGCAATACGACGCGGACTGCGGCATCGGCCGCGGTCGCTCTGTCCTCCGTGCCACCCCTCCGGGGCGAACGGCGTGGTGCCGTCAAGGAAGGAGTTTCAAGAGGGTGTCGGGTGCAACAACACCGTTATACGATTTTTTGCTATTTTTAACGTGTTGTTACTTATCCATATTTACAGCTGGATATGACAGTTTTATGATACGATTCTGGAATACATTTACTGCGATAATTTTATTGGTTAGATACGAGTTTTCTACGTTAACACTAAAATCTGTAAAGAAGATGGAATACGTATATTTTAATTTTTTTTTGTGTCAGTAACCGTAGAAAAATATCAACATAACATCACGCCTGTATTCGTGGGACCGAAGGAGTAGGTGTAATGTTGTTATGTACTGCTACTAACCGTTAAAAAGTTTTGTTTTAAAATGTTGTATGTTTGTTTACTTACTTCTCATGTCAAATCAACAAATTATATCGATTTTTTTTTAATTATCATCAGGATCGAGATATAGGAGAATGTTTGCTACCGCAGTATCTTATTTCAACGTAGCATGGCATGCATATCAATTGTTCGCACAAAGGGTAGTTAATAACTAATCGGAAATAAAGTGTTAATTAAAGTGTTATTGTAATGAATAAAATAACAGACTTATTCATTCCCTTCACCGTACCAGTTTTACAGTATCATCATCATCATTCGATATCGGTCTATTGCTCGACTTAATATCTGTCTCAACGGTAAGCGACCGTTAGAGTTTTTTTTAATTTATAGAAAATGCCATTAGCCATTAAGTCCGCCTTTTGTAAATCGATTATTTACAAAAAGAATAAATAAATAAATAAATAAAAAAATTATCACCTTGGAAGGGGTGGTTTGTGTCCGATATTATACAAGATATTAACTTTCTTCCGCTTCTTGTATACATACGGAGAGATCACGGTGTTCGCCGAATGTTATGTCAATCGTTATGTTGGAAATGGGCTTCCTCTCAGAATGAGATGGATCAAGGACAATGGTCTTTGGCCCTTAATCCTTTTTTTTCTGAGAGCAACTGGCTACCTATTGGCAAACCCACTGTTTGGCAAGTATCAAGACCATTTATCATGTTACCAGTTGAATATTTCACCATACACCAAGTCTCGTTTTATGATTATTAATTTTTCCAGTCAAAAAATATTGTCATTTATCAATAAGAAATGAATTATTGTAGCAGTGTTTAGAAATCCGAGTTAAATTCTTTCAACAAATCATAATTAAAGTCGCGTGGACATTGTCGCTATGAATTACGATGTACAATTAAATCCATTACTTTAACTATTCGAGTGTAAGCTGGATATATGTACCTATATGCTTTATATCAATAACAAGAAGGGTATGACAGAAGTTAAGAAAAGTTGACTGCCTCGTTGGTCGAGTAGTTGCGAGCGCGACTGCCAATCGGGAGCTCCTGGGTTCAAATCCCGCGTCGGAGACTATTGGATTTTTCTAATTTAGAATTTCTAGTAGTGACTCGGAGTCTGGATGTGTGCACGGTGTATGGCAATAGGTTCATCACCTATTCCATTGTGGGACTTACACGTAACTGGTGAAACGTGGGGGTGTATTACACTCCTCTGCCTATCCCTTCGGGGATTACAGGCGTGATGTTACGTTTTTTTAAGAAAAGTTTAGTGATGAATGGAAGCTTCGTTGGTCTATTGGTTGCAAGAGCGACTACTGAGCTTGACGTCATGGATTTTATCCCTGGGTCGGGTAAAGTATTATTGTGTTTCTCATTTGAAGTTCATATTAGGAGTCTAAATATATATGTGGTTTATCTCAATAGGCTCACCCCTATTTCGTAGGACGTACAATATAACCTATAATAATGTATAATATAACCGATGAAAAGTGGGAATTTGTTACATTCGGAGGAAATACAGGCGTAATGTTATGTACTCATTAATTTTAGCAATGGTGTTGACGTAGAGGGTAATGATAATGATGTTGCCGACGATGAGACGATGATTTATACATTGCATACGATGACAATTTTTAATTTTATGTAAAATCCTTATAAGCTTTGCAAATATTATGTATGATAATTCATTAATCTTTTTCGATTTCCAACAATTTAGTCGTTAATCATATTTACGAAGTCGTCTAAAGTATTTGTTATATGTGTGCCTGGCAGGTTGAAACGAATAAACACACAGCAAGAAAAATAGATTCAGTATTTACGGTGCAGACTGTTTTCTTGTTACATTTACATACTTATTAACTATCGATTATCGACTCTAACACGTCCAGTTTTAATCGATTATTCGATTCGAATGTCGCATTAATCGATACATCGTTGGCTTTGTATTGTTTTGATTAATCGAAGACGATCGCGTTGAGAACGTCACGCACGAAAGGACAGGGATTTGTGTGCTTTCCTTGGACGAAGCCGTTGGTCTTCTGCGGACCTAGTCTGTGGAGTGAATTATATATTAAGTAGTTCGTCATAAAAATCTACATCGTCGTTAGGATTGTCATTGTCGCCGTTAGAATTATCCTTATTGTCGTTATAATTAACGTTATCGTCGTTATCATGATCAGCAACATAATCGTCATTAAATTATTGTTCCATCCGTGGTTCTTCTCATAGTGGGTAGATTAATGCAATAATTCACGTCATTGGTCCAGTTCATGTTGGTGCTAGATTGCACATCCCTTAAAAACATTGTATCGAAGTTCCAGGTATATATGTAACTTCACGATATCTTCTTTTACGTGAACATACATATATTTTATTAGACTTTGTCGTGTAGGTTCATTATTATTAATATTATTATTGTTCCGCTTTTGGATACGTGTGTCCTCTAATATTGAAAAGTTCTCTATAATCTGTGGCGTCTGAAATCTGTCAACTTGCACTTAGTGCCGCAGGATATGGTATTCTTTTATACTGGTAGGAGACTTACGCCAACAGTGGAGCAAATTTTACGTTGACAATTTCGATGTGAAAAATGAATAATGATGTATTATGTCCATTATTTTTTTTTATGTCCATTATTAGGGCAGATGTAAATATATAACACGAGTATTATTGTCACGTTGTTGAACGGGTCATTTAATGAGCCTGTTACATAATTGTCGTCAGCTGAATAAAAAGCTATTTGTGATTTAGTATATAACTCATTCACTCGGTTCCCAAGAGCCAAGCGTCTCTGTGTTGGCGGTAACTTTACGCAACGTTCCGTCCGCTGCGGTATTGTTCGTCGCGTCTACCTCCACCGCGGTTTCCACTCGCCCACTGACAATCTCCTTATCGAAATTACCATCTCAGCTAATTGCGTTGATTGCGTTTTTGTGATATTATTTTTGCGCGGGTAAATGTCGCAGTCTGTGAGCGCGGGCGTCTAGTCTTAGGGTACTTTGTAACCGCGCGGCTCGAGCAGAACAAATTTTGATCGTATGTAAAATGGAATTTTAGCTCGTTTTAATAGAATATTTTTACATTTCAATTGTTTTGTGACGATGTTCGATCGTCCTCTTGCCGCAAAACATATGAAATGTAAAAGTAGATTTTATTGAAATACCACTCTGTTTTAAATGTGATCGAAATCTGTATTGCACTTCTGCCGGTCTAAATAGTTCCTAAGCGTTTTTTCAAATGATAGAACCCATAGGATTATTTTAGCATCTGCTTTACCGCTGTATCTATGCATGTACAATGCACATTACTGAATTGGACAGCGCCTTAACAATACCAAGACAAGTGTTATCTGTTCGTACATTTGTACTTGCATTGTTTAATTAACTATGTAATGTAATAGCATGATTTTTATTGAATTTTGAAAGCTGAACGGTTTTTTGCGTCTATAAACCTTCTATAGCCGAAGGTTTAAATAATTAATTATTTTAATGAAATTAATGAATGAAAGGCTTAACGAACGAAATTAGAACGAAAGAAGGAGGAGATGTATGAACGAACGAAAGATAAACAAAAGAAGGGTAAATAAAACAATTTGTTTCATCTCCAGCATCTCTACCAGGCACAGAAGCGGCCCATCAACTTGTTGTCTGCGTCCGCAACAAGTGTACACCAGAAGAGGCTCTCAATGTTCTCCGCGAGCTGCCCAACCCCCTGCGCGAGGGTGAACAGTCCACCGCTCACACGGCCGCATACAACCCGCTGAAGATCGACGTGTTCGTGCAAACCCTTCTCAATTTGGGCAGCAAGAGCATCTCGCACAGCTTTGCGGCCATATCCAAGTTCCACTACGTATTTAAGGTGGATACTCTGATGTTTTTCAGAATAACTGACCGTTCGAGAGTTAGCTTGTCCGATAGTTCTCCTGGTACGGATTCTTTTCGGAAAATTTTTCAGAATTATAGTTTTAATGTAAAACATGTATTTCGGCATAATTTATTATTAGATAGTTTTAGCAGATCACATTTTAAGGATTATCGGAAGCTGAACTGACTCATAGACGTATTTCTAGAATGTTCTTCGGGGTTGGCTATAGATGATAGCGGGCACTTGTGACTGCAGCCTGTTCATTAGCAGCTTTGTGTATGATAATCGTGTTTTAAGAATTTTCTTCGTGACCCGTTAGTCTTATTTTTAGAAACTGCTTGAGTTTGACTCTAAGATAACAGTGGGTTCTAATGACTGCTAGCCTGCTCCCTTGTTACTTTCTTATCAATAAAGCAACTAATTGATTCCCGGGAATAGATCCTGGCGGAGTCGGAGGAGGCTCAGATCTGCGTGCTGCGCAACGTGTGGGAGTTGTGGCAGCGGCACCCGCAGATGGTGTGCGTGCTTGTGGACAAGATGCTGAAGACGCAGATCGTGGAGTGCAGTGCGGTCGCCACCTGGCTCTTCTCCAAGGAGATGTCCCAGTACTTTACGCACTCCACCCTGTGGGAGATTCTCCACCTCACCATCGACAAGATGAACAAGCACGTCTCCAAATTGAGTAAGTTTCCCTGTTAAATTTTTTTATTTTCTCAAGCGCTGACTGAAATAATGGCTGGTAAATCACAGCTTCTAGATTATTACAGCCAGTTTTGTTGCTAGTACATAGTTTGGTCCATTGGTACAGTAAATAATTTCTGAACGTTCTTCGATTACCTACAGCTAAGTTGAATTTGCAATGTTTTGCTGAAGTTCCGCATAAAATACGTAACATGTTCAAGGATAAAATGGATAATTCTGTATATGCACAATTAAATGATTTTCAATTGTTTTGTTCAAATTTTAATATCGATCTTTAATTTTACAAAATTGAAATAATTTTTCTTTTCTGTCTAATTACAGGTGCAGAATTACAAGAAGCGAGAGAGGCTCTAGCAAGGGCCGACTCCAGCAGCTCGGACTCCGAAGACGAGAGCGGTAGCAAGAAGAAGAAGGACCAGGACAAACCTACGGAGGAGGTATTTCGGATTTTGAATATAAATATCTTTATTTAAATAATATTTCTAATCCGCGTTGGAGTACTGTGGTCAATTGTCGTCGTGACTCGTGGGCAATGTTGCTTAAAAAGGGTTGCGGCTTCTAAAAGAAGAATGGTGGTCGTCAAAAGATAATAAATTTATTGAACTCATATCGTTTCAGTCTTACCAATGATATGATTATATTTTTTTATTTCTTGCATAAAAACAATACGATCAGAAAGTATTAAATTCATTCGAGGGAGCTTCCAATCGAATCATTGCCACGGTTACCTGTTACCTATTAAAAAGTACGCCGGCAAAGCGGAGGGGACAGAGGGGATCGGGGGGTACGGGGATAACGGTCGGCGATGTGGCGGTCGATAGTACAAATATACTGTGGCGTGCGGCAGGCGGTGGAGCGCATGGAGGAGCGGCTGGAGCTGGCGCACACGGACCAGAAGCGGCTGTTCCTGATCGTGTTCCAGCGCTTCATCATGATCCTGTCGGAGCACCTGGTGCGCGCCGACACGGACGCGCGCGACCCGCTCACGCACTGGTACCGCGGCACCGTGGGCCGCCTGCGCCACGTGTTCCTCGCGGTACGGGCCGCCCGACACGGGCTCTTTCGTCGAGCGATCTGCTGTATCTAGTTTTCATCCAAATTTTTGGCTAATGAATTACTTTACCTGCCTCGTTGGTACGGTGGTTCCGAGCGAGCCTGCCGATCGGGAGGTCCCGGTTTCGAATATCGGGTTGGGTACCGATGAAATTTTCTAAATTAGATTTTCTAATAAGGGATTCTAGTAGAGGCTCGAAGTTTGAATCTGCGTCCAGTGTATGGCAATAGGCTCGTTACATCTTCCGTGGGACATAAAACGTAACTGGTGAAACGTGGAAATGTACTACACTCCTCTGCCTACCCCTTCGGCGATTACAGGCGCAATGTTACGTTAACGTATTTTTACAATAAAATGCAAATGGAAAAGTCTCCTTCTCTACTGTATTTATTTCTTCTTCTACTATATTTGTACACTCCTAATGGAGTCATGGTCGTGCCTTGTATTAAATTCAAAAATTTTTAATGGTTTAATTACAAATATACTCGTAAATATCGTAAACAATAAAACTAGATATCATTTGTAGCAAACCCAAGTCACCTATTTGCTGAGATATTGAGATACTGCATAATTATATTATAACACAGAAAAAATATTACATTGGGATTAACACATTTTTCATTTAACATCGAACAACAAAGATGTAAATTTGTGAATCCAAGTTGTCATCGTATCCGAAACACAACATTACCAGATCTATAGATTTGGAACAAAATAAAATAATATGTATATGTATTTTTGCAGTCTTCCTAATAATTTACAATTAAAATTCGTTTTCCAGCATCACGAGCAGGTGCAGAAGTACAGCAGTACTCTAGAAACGCTCCTCTTCACGCAAGACCTGGACCCCCACATCCTGGACGTGTTCCACCAGTTTGTGGCGCTGACGGCATAACGCAAACCTATCCTTGACTGCAGTAAAGTTCTGTGGGTCAAGTAGCTCCAAGATGAACCGTCGACAATGATTATTACTAGAACTGCAGCATGTCTTTTTTTTAAATTTTTTGGTCTCGTTTCACTGTAATATCCATGGATCCTATATATAAGGGGCAAAGTATAGTATAATAGTTTTATTGGACACGCTTCTAGCTAACATCTAGAATATTCCTAAGACAGTGAAGCTATGAATTAGATGTAGAGTCACCATCTTAGAAATCACGAAGATTTGTGAAACAATGGATTCATATACTGACTTTTTGTAAAACCTGTTTTCTATTAGGGTAGGCAGACTAAAGATTTCCGTAAACTGTACAAAAAATTATTCTAATGGACCTTTGTTTTTGAATGTTTCTAATGTGATCGAAATATGTACATCTTAGAAATATTTCAGATGTTATGTTTTAGAAGCTTTTCTTGTAAAATTATGTCTTTGGTCCATATACAATATGAAGGATCCATTAAATATTGCTTGTTGGGAAATAGTCAAATTTTAAATCAGCTGTTGCAACCAAAATTTGCTCAGATTCCCACAGTTTTATGATAAAAGGGTTGAAAGAAAAAGAAACAAAATTTGCAGTTAAAAATGAAATAAAAACACAAAATGGTGATCTCATTCGTGAACATCATAGAAAGACAAGACTTGAGAACTAATGATAAGATATATATCAGGTTGTACGATAAGACATGTCTCTGGTTGTTTAAATAAACTTAAGTAATATAGCTAACTTATGTTGTCTATATGTAAAGGAGCGTTATTTTTTATACAAAAACATGTACTGAAAAGATTGAAATGGAGATAACCAGGCCTGAACCTTCGCCTAACAATAAAAGGTGACAAATGATAAATTATTGATACAATAACAGTTAATTAGTTTACTCTCTTAAAGTGCCCACTAGTTTTATATTATTTTTAATATGTCCTATAGTTTTGACTTGTATTTTTACTTTTTTGGGGCCCTATTTATTGTTACTCTGTAACAAGATTTAGTTCATGCTGTGGTCTCCGAATAAGACACTCAAATGGTATTATTATAGGCATATAGTTCAGAAATTGTTATTGTGTCTTAAAATGTGGTATATATATACATATGTAAAACAAATATTTCAATAGATATAAATATTATGACATATTTATAAGCGAATTCGTTTTCTGTATTCACAAAATAGTGTGGAATTACCCTTATAGTGTTAATACAATATAAAAAGAGTTATATTTTGATTTTTATTTGTTAAACCCTGTTGAAAGCATTTGAGCAATTTATATAGACACACCAAGCACGCTTATTTCGAAAATAAAATATACCTGTATTCCTGTAACCAAGCAAAGGTCTCATTAACAACTGATTCTAAACTGCACTGACATTGAAAGTACTATTTTCCTACAGTCCTATTCAATCCACCTATGACTTATATGCTCATTAGCTTTTCTTCTCACATAAAATTGGTGGGTATCAGACTTTCTTTTGTAGGCGATTTACTTAAATATATAATCAATACAACATTCGATACTTAAAAATGAGTTAAAATGACTTTCTCCATTATGCATTAGTACTTTTCGGAGAATTGGAAAATATAGTGAGTAAAGATAATAGTTTTATAGGTCTCAAAATATTGTATATAATTTTTACGAAACGCGTGCCAATTCACATGGGCAGCGTCTTATACTGGTGTACTTATCCTTTGTCATTGTGTGAGACACTTCATTAATATTCGAAATCGGAAAATTACAAATGAGTCATGATGATTTCGATGAGAGTGATATTTTCCCCCATTTTATTTTTGATGATGTTTGTTAGCAATACTGTATATACTGGGAGACCTTGAAGCGTGGTTATGCGGAAACGAGACAAACCCGTCTGCGATTTTTTGCATTAAATCAAACAGGTATTTATAATGTTAAGACTAGATTTTTATTGATATTTGCACAGTTCAATTATTTCAAAAATTGCAACAATTCCTCAACGTCGAGCTTCGAGCCGAGATAGCAGGGGGACCGCTCGTGGATGGCCGAGGGCACGATGTCCAGGATGGGGATTTTGCCGTTGGAGGCCAGGCCTCCTGCTTCCGTCACGATGAACGACATGGGGTTGCACTCGTACAGGAGACGTAGCTGTGGAAATGGTTTAAAAGTATAAAGTATTATTTTTAATTTTGGTATATTTTTAAAAAGTTTTAGCGGTACATCCTGTTGTTACATACTTAGAGGCTTTGATATCGCAATGAAATTTAATTGACTTGTCACATACCCTTAGGAAAATACTCTTGTTAATAAGCGAAGTCAGTAAGCTAAATGTATGAAATCAATGAATAATAATACATATTATTTGGGACATCTGCACACTCGACGATTTGACCTTCAATTAAGCACAATTAGTGATATGATAATTTTAGGTTAATTCAAAATATTGTCTTATAGATTATACTTAATGTTAATTATACACCAAGATAAGATACAAACGTAAGCTTACGCTGGTCTGAAGTATATTAAACCTCGCCGGAAATCGAAGTCACGACCCTTGACTCAGCAGTCAGGACCATTAGCTAATTAAGCACCACCTCTAGGTAATTACCTTCCCCTTAGGCGCAGAGACGGTGGCTGGGTAGAGGAAGATGCCACCATACTTGATGGTGCGATGCACATCTGCCACCATGGAACCCACGTAACGAGCACCATACGCCTTGCCAGTCTTCGGCTGCTTCTTTTCTTCTACATAGCTCTTCAAGCCATTCTCCCACTCTGATGCGTAACCTGGTCATTTTAAAACACTTTACGATTTGGAAATGTTTAAGACGAGTAAACAGTTCTAGGCAGTGACACTTCTAGGCAAGCACACTAGGCTACATCTCGCTTACCAACAGGTGAGATGGTAGTCAAACGAGCTTATGGCTATGAGAAAGAAAGGACTTTGTCAAAAGGTCGCCAGCAGAATCATGACACTTAATCGATTTTTTCCCGATAACGTTTTTGCGTGATATAGCAGACAAACTAGCAGATGGACAAATTTTTTTGTGAACTTTAGCGTTAGTGTCAAATGGACAGACCATTACTATTATAGCAAAATTTTCAAAAAATGTTTAATTTACATATACCATTCAGTTACATTTTTGACTACATATGTATGTATATAAGATGCATCATCATCATCATCATCATCAGCCTGCTCCCGTCCACTGCTGGACATAGGCCTCTCAATGGCACGCCACTGAGCTCGATCTTCTGCTCTTCGCATCCATTCCTTCTGCTGTTTGGTATATTTTCGCCTATTTTGGAAAACATTAATTCCCCAGCCTCCGCGGTAGACTCTAAAAAGGGGTTGGTCTGAAAATTGATTCATACTGACTTAGGAGTTCAGTACACTTTGTATACAGTACACTTTGTTTGTCTTTCTCCATCACCGTACCACACATGTCTCTTCTCAAAATGGCCAGGTTTTAGATCCTCCTAACAATCCTGGTATGTGAGATGACCTGTAAGCCACTGTTATCTCTTTAAAATGTAGATTGTACGATGTTGAGAAATCGTTCATAGTGGTTGGTAATTTAAGTTATTTTAATTAAATCACTGCCTCGTTGGTCGAGTGGTTGCAATCGCGACTGCCGATCGGGAAGTTCTGGATTCAAATCCCGGTTCGGGTACTACTAGATTTTTCTAATTTAGAATTTCTAATAGTGACTCGGAGTCTGGATATGTGCCCGGTGTAGGGCAATAGGCTCACCACCTATTCCATTGTGGGACTTAAACGTAACTGGTGAAACGTGTGGGTGTTCTACACTCCTCTGCCTACCCCTTCGGGGATTACAGGCGTGATGTTACGTTTTATGTTACGTTAATTAAATCATTTAGGACACTACTGTCAAATCTTAATCTAGTTAAATTAACGTTTAACTGGTACAGTCAGGGTACAATTCACATACATATGTATGTACCTACAATGCTCCACAAAATACATGTGTCCATGCTGAGAGCGAGGCATTGCAGACAATACGCTATTTGTAGACTGAGTTAACGGGTATAGGAACTGACGAAAACTAGATCAGGGTTAAACCGACGTTGCCACCGGCTACTGTTAAGGAAATCGTTTATTTTAGAGTATACAGCAGAAATAAATCTACCATATCAGCCCTGCCCTGCCCAGCCCTGCAACTGTGCAGTTTTTTTTAATTTCAATTCAAATTCAGTTCAAAGTACCTATGACAATTACTATTATTCTATCTCAAAAGCTATTTTGTATTATTTAGGATGTATCGCCTAACATACACTATCTACGTAAAAATTTAGCAATTTACTAATTAGAGCTTGGCACTCGTAGCTCTCCATTCAGGTAATGAGACATAACATCGAATTGCTACTCACAAAATGTGCACGATCTCATTCGTATGAGTTCATAATTCACTATTCATGTGCAGGATATAACAAACCCAGCATATCACGATATAATATTGGTCGATTTAACTTGACCACACAGGGTAAGCAACGACACCAAATCCGAGCGAGAGTTGTGTTGCCGGACCACGAATATCGACTTGGTCTATTTACTGTGGATATGTGCATGGAGTTGTTTTTTATAAGACTTGTATTTTGAATTGTATTATGCATAGGCTATTAATATTATTATTTACTTATTATGAAACTGAAGCTATTTTTCAAAGGCAATTAAAATACAAAGTTCTATTAGATATCGGCTATGAGTGGATTAATACTCCCGACTTATAAGGCCTCTTTATTTATCTGCCGGCTACACCCAATAACCCAACAATGACGGGACTGATTCTCTTCTTTTTCTTTGGTGTCCTGCCTTTCTTTGTAAGGTGGCAGTCAATTTTTAGTACTATTCCTTGCCTTTGTCAGTAGCTAATCCAAACTGTAGTTCAACCGTAATGTTGCGAGGCTACCATTTGATATTCCAAAACATCTTGGGACTTCTAGATTTTCTCTTTCCGGCATCTGTCCAACAAAATACTTATTATATATTATAGGACTATTATATATTTAACTGTGAGAATGTGTTCTGCAGACTTTCTCATACACGTGTCATTTGCGACTTTAATTTAGGCAAAAGCGCTATCGTATGGAATCTATATTATTTGTATTAAATATCTGGGTGTTATTTTGACATGTGAATACAGCCTAATAAAGTTTGCTCTGCGAAGTTTGACGTACTCGGCTACGGGAATTACCCGCAGTTATCCTTGAGTATACTATTCAACTTTGAGGAAATTGCCTACAACAATCTCGGATATATGAACATGTCCCTGTCATTGTTCAAGTTGTCTTTATATATGAGCGTCGGAGGCTGGCGCACACGATAATAGATTATGTGCCATCCTAATCGGGACATACATCTGTGACGCAATCATAAATGAACAGAACACATTTGAATGCTCACACAAGTCTATCCGCCTAAGGCTTATCATGTTCCGCGGACCGATATGGAACAATTAAACACTGCTGCTCCGTGATCTGCGGAGGATCGAGTGTTGTGGCTAACGTGATGATGATGATAATGACTCCGTGTGCAGCCCTAATACCTTTTCAAATATACATTCCAACAGCGGCGCTAGTATTGAAGTAACCGGTGCCAGATGTAACCGGTAACAAAGAACTAAATTATGAGAAAACTTTTACGGTCGTCAATCCTGAACTTCACGCATCCATAATACATTATGTATCTCAGTGAGAAGTTACATAAATGAAATTAATCGCTTAACCGTTTTAAGCAGTTATAGCCTAGTGGTTAAGAATTCAGCCTCTCACTTCGGG
>DWJK01002862.1:0-13953 GCA_018248815.1 Croniades pieria auraria
CATTCATGCGGTCATTTCATTTTGGACGTGCTTCGATTAAAGTAAATTTAATTTTCACTTTTATACGTAGCGAAGCATGTACCGGGCCGCTAGTATATGTATATAAAGACAATTGAAAACATCTGCCACATATTTTTTCATTCATTCGAGTGGTGTGGTACATATGTTCATAAAAAAATATATAGAATCAAGCTTACCAGTATATTTCGCCACAGCAATTAGGTGTCTGCTGATTTGAATAGCCAGCTCTCTAGTCGGTGTCAGGATTAGAGCATACAATGGTTTACCAGTCTTAGTCATAACCTGCCCTGGTATATCAAAGTCATCTATCACTTTCACACAGCCTATACCTGTGGGGTTTCAAACATAAGACTAGTTTGAAATATAATTAATAAACATTATACTCCCACATTTCACCAGTTACGTTTACGTCTCATGGAATAGATGGTGAGCCTATTGCCATACACCGGGCACTGATCCAGACTCCGAGTAACTACTAGAAATTCTACACTGGAAAATTCCCATAGTGCCCGACACGGGATTTGAATACAGGACCTCCCGTTCGGCAGTCGCGCTTGTAACCGCTCACCAACGAGGAAGTTAATAAATATCAGGTCAAGTAATGTTTTTATTTTGTCGTTCCATCCATTTATCTTTGTCTGTAAACTGTCTAGTACCTTGGTTTCGTGATTAGATCAGTGATACCCGCTAAACACGCTTAGAATAGATTCCTCTGTGTTAAAACAGTGAGAATAGGAAAAGACATAGATGATAAGTGATTCATCTTGATTGTCATTTGTCACAAATTGAGTAGATATAACCTTTTTTCATGCCATTGGATATATTAATAACTGTTTTATTAATTAGAAGGGTACAACATTGATTGTGACATCCCTAATTAAACGTGAAATATAAAACGCGTGGTTGTCAACCGAGAGGTCTTGATATTGTCGTTGTGTTTTACTAAGTGGAGTTTCTCTAAATTGAAATTTTCAATAGTAGCTCAGAGCCTGGTATTTTGCCTAGTGCATGGCAATATTCTGACATACTCTTCAGTAGGGGGATAGAAATATAACTAGTGTGGCAAAATAAGGCAGTGTGTTATGCTCCTCTGCCTACTAATTCTGGAAGATTTAGGTGTGAAATACAATTTTACTTGTTATTATCAAATTTTCCTCTTGTATACTACAGTATTAAATATTACTGTAGTAATAATACATAGATTTATACCATTTATCTGGTGAATTTACGGATTACCTTTCTTTTTATGATCAACTTCATCAACACCATCTAATTCTTCATCAACTTCACTATCATCATTTTCTTCATCTTCATCACCGCTTGTATTTTTACTTTCAGTTTCTTCCTCATCCTCATCATTATCATTATCAACAGTTGGACTATTTTCATCAACCTTGGAATGCCCGTCACTAGACTCTTCCAAGTCATCTGAATCTAACATATCTGATAGATGAGTATAATATGCATCATCACTATCATTGCCTTCATCTGATGCTCCATCTGATGCTGCCCTTTTCCTTATTGGCACATCATATTCTTTTACAAATTTCTCCTTCGTCCCTTCTTCTTCTTCCTTAGAACTATAACCATCTTCGGAAGATTCTTTGCCTTTTATTTCAACAAGCTTCTTTTTGTTTTCAGATTCTTTTGTTTTAGGTTCAACTTTGATCGATTTTTTTTCTTTTCGTTTGGTTGAAGACTTTTTGTAAGGAATCTCATAAACATCTAATCCCTTGAATTGGGCCTTTTCTTTCAATTTCATAATACCAGATAAGATTGGAAGGCCAAATGCTAGTGTTTTGCCACTTCCTGTCTCTGCCGCACCCAAAATGTCTCTACGACCTGTCAAAAGAAATTGTTTATTTTATGTACTATTTATTGTAAAAACTTAACTTTTTTATGGACGGTGGTTGCTACAAATAATAATAATAACACCATGCTCACACAGAAAACATTTCGAACATTATAAACAAAGTGTTAAACTGTATACACTGAGAGCAGCAATGAAGGCTCAAGGCAATTGTGTAGATGTAAACTCTTTAACTGTCTCTGCAGCAGACAAGCCATCATGAAACATCACTATGATACCACAGTAAGTTTTTAAATATGAATTATAATTAAAATTACTCTGAAAAAAATTACCATGAATAGCAGCAGGCAATGACAGCTGTTGTATCTTAGTAGGTTGCTTAAAACCTAACTCAGCCAAAGCTTTCAATATTTCATCTGGCAGTTTAAATTCTGCCCAGGTCAGCATATCTTCTGGAGTCACATTTGTAACAGTTTCAGACATATGTTCACCTAATTTGTGTCTAGATTTGCTTTTTGCTGTTGTTGTATCTTCTATTGTGTCTAGATTAATGTTTTTATCTGTGGAAATTTGTGGTTCCATTTTCGAATTTGTGCCTTTTTCATTTTTAATGGTTTTTTTATTTTTCTTGGCTTTATTTTTTGTTTTTCTTTGATCATTTTCATTATCCTGCTTCAATGTATTTGTTAACGATGGTGTGAGAATTTTGCAAGGTTCAACAATAAAACCATTACTCAGTTTCTGTTTTTTGTTTGGAACTGTTTCAAAAGACCGAACATCTTTAGCATTCTTTCGTTTTTTCCCTTGTTTCTTCTGGAAATAATAGATGCAATTATAAATCAATTAATTTGTCTGGTGTATGGCAATAGGCTCACAACCTATTCCATGGGATGTAAGCGTAACTGATGAAACATGAGATTGTACTACACTCCTTTGCTTACCCCTTCAGGGAATACAGGCGTGATTTTACTGTTTTTTATAGGTAACCACACAAATTTATTTTACCAGTAACCTTTTAAACAAGATGTAGACTGTAAACAAACAAATTTGTTTCATTAATAATACAGACCTCAGCTAAATGGACTTAATAAGGTAACGATTGCATGTTTTATCTAAAGAATTAATTTAATTCCTAAATCACTCTACAATATCTATCAGTTGTCGATGTGCAGCATGGTTAAGGTTGAAATGTTTTAGATGAAATTGAGGGTATGAATCAGTGTTAAACTAATCGTAATATATACATACGTCCGCAACGATGACAAAACAAAAATAAAAATTATTACTCTACCTACAATTTGAATAATACGCCGTAGATATTTTTGTATAAAATAAAAGCGGGTACCTTTGCTATGTTCCTCTTAGAATCCTTATTTAAACCATAATCGGTACATTCTTCTAAGCCAACGAATCCCTGCATTTGATCCATGGTTATTGGGAGCCCATCCAGAGAAACCGACTTCCATTTTAACGTCTCCTTCTTGGTAGACATTATTATATTTATTTACAGCGCTCTGCAAAATTCTTACCAACTTTGCTAACCTCAAATGGTTAAATAAGTTGAAACAAATGTAGTCGTTAACGTGATTTTGACAGTGACATTTGACAATAAACAAACCATTTAAAAACAGATTAGTAAAAAATTTGAAAGCATATTTTAATAGTATGAACTATGCATATTTAACATTCGCATATATTATGTGCAACATTAATGTATATCGAACATATTGCTATAGTAGTACCGTAATACCGTGCACATACTAGGAAGTTCTGCACCTCATTACTATTTACTCACTATTTATAAACGGAGAATGCAATAGTGATGCATATTGAACAAAAACGTTTAATCTTCAAACATTAAATATATTTTCTTTTAGACACCATGTATCAAATTTTTGAATAGCAATATCCTAATAGATGTATGCTTCGTAAACACCTATTAAATATTCAAATATATTAATTCTGGCTTTCACACTGAAAAATCTATGCTTACTGTTTGACAGAAGAAAAAATTACTAGCACGCTGCCGCCACAACCATAGATAAAAGGAGGGAGGAAGTTTGTGAGTGATCGATTTTACACCGGTCCACTAAAAACTTCTCAACGGCATTTCTCTTTGTTTGCTCGTACGCGCGTGCAAAATATCAAAACAGTAATAACAAGATCGTGTCGTGTGTGAAAAATGGCGAACACGTTTCGCGGGGTGACGGTTTCTGCCGTCAACAATGACGGTGCTCTAACATCGCGCTTCAATTTTCCTACAAACGTAAACGTGGATTACGACCCGCAGGGGCTGAGTGTTAAAGTGATACGTGCTGATCCCGTTCTAGCGCAGGAGTTGCTCGAATTTCCCGTCCACAATCAAACTGAGTGTTCGCGAGTCGCTGGACAATCTTACATCTTCACGATAGACAATGAAACATTATTTTTCAAGTTCGCGTCTAATGTGGACTGTCAGAACTTCCATTTGCTGGTCAGTAAAATTAAGGCAGGTCGGTCATCGTCAGTGTTCACCGTTCGAACAGAGGACTCGTCTGCAATGCAATATTTTCAGTTCTACGGCTACTTGAGTCAACAGCAAAATATGATGCAGGACTACGTGAGGACAAGCACGTATCAACGCGCGATATTGTCGAATGTGAACGATTTCAAGAACAAAGTAGTGTTAGACGTGGGTGCGGGTTCAGGTATTCTATCTTTCTTTGCCGCTCAAGCAGGTGCGCGTAAAGTGTACGCTGTAGAAGCGAGTAACATGGCCCACCACGCTCAAGCGTTGGTCCGGGCGAACGGTCTTCACGACCGTATCACGGTTGTGGCGGGAAAAATCGAGGAAATCGAGCTGCCAGAAGCCGTTGACGTGATCATATCCGAACCTATGGGCTATATGCTGTACAATGAACGAATGTTAGAAACGTACCTTCACGCGAAAAAGTGGTTAAAATCGAACGGCAACATGTTTCCTACACGAGGTGATTTACACATAGCTCCCTTCACAGACGATGCTCTTTTCATGGAACAGTATAACAAAGCGAACTTTTGGTATCAGACTTGCTTCCATGGTGTTGATTTAAGCGCACTACGTACAGCGGCAATGAAGGAATATTTTAGGCAGCCTATCGTGGACACGTTTGATGTCCGTATCTGTATGGCGAGATCAGTGAGGCATGTTGTGGACTTTTTAAACGCAAATGAGACTGATCTTCACCGTATCGAAGTGCCATTTAGATTTGAGTTGGCACAGTCTGGCACTTGCCACGGCTTGGCGTTTTGGTTTGATGTGCTCTTCGCAGGCAGCACACAGCACATATGGTTATCTACTGCACCAACGGAGCCTCTAACACATTGGTATCAAGTTCGCTGTTTATTAGAAACTCCAATTTTTGCCAAACAGGGCCAGGCACTCACAGGTCGTGTTTTGTTACTAGCAAACAAGAGACAAAGTTATGATGTTACTATGGAGGTTAGTTTAGAAGGCACAAACATCACCTCATCAAACACGTTAGATTTGAAGAATCCCTACTTCAGGTACACTGGAGCACCAGCTGCTCCTCCACCGGGAGTAAACAGCACTTCACCAACTGAATCATACTGGAACTCAATTGAATCTACAAGTTCCTTGAGCAATGGACAAGGTGTGATAATTTCAGATGGCACACAGCAGTATTGTTCGACACCGGATCAGACTATTACATACGGACCACATCCGAACATGATAAAGACTGTAATGTTGCAAGAAGAGTTCATTAAGAGGATTGGGATTAGTCAAAATGGCGACATATAATCCATGAGGTCGCGCCGAGCGCGTATTAGGGCTTTAAGGAACCGTCACAACCGGTTGTGAACATTCTTCCGTTCAAACTTTGTAGTGTGTAAGCGGACTTATTTATTTACAAAACATCACAGTGATTACTGTTAAATCGTGTAACCAGCAAAAACTAGGCATAGGGTGGCTTGCCTTGTAAATGTATGGTCCCGCTAGGGGTTATAAATAATTAAAATTGCAATAACAAATGTGGATACATATAGGCGGTTTTGGAATAAGATTTTTTTCAACATAGCGAGTGCACTGAGCATTAGACTAAGAATCTCTTTACTGTCTTAGTGGATCAGTTTGTATCATATAGGCTTGACAAGCGACAAACCGCCTGTTGTCATCTGCATAACGCTTTTCGGTGAATGTTTTGGCCTCAAATTTTGGATGACGCTTATTAGTGTAATTCGACACTCCACCTAATGTAATGTAAAAGTTAGTTATGATATTTGTTTTTTTGTAAATATACCCATGAAACCAGTTAATTTTGTTGACAAAACATGCCAAGAAGCGTTATAATTGAGCCAAGGCAGCTCTGTGTGTTGGCAAGTAACTTTACTAAGTACACTATAAGCATCAAGTTGACTTCAAATTAATTACTTAGATGTACACTTTACTTAGCACCAAACAATGCTATGTACATTGTTGCCATATATGGTGTATATTCAAGCATAGGCCGTATATTTACATCAGTTAGTTTGGGAAATTCTAACCTATTGTATTTTGACTATAATTCTCTGATGTAATTAATATAGAGAATGTCCAATATAATTAGAAATTCCCGCATGTTTGGTATATACATTTTTGTATGTATCATTGTAGTCTTTCCTAAATTGTGGCCTATATACCATAACCAAATTTTGTTCTATATTAATATGGAAACACCAATAAAATATATACTTAGTGATCATTTTTATATTATGATAATTATTGAACTGTTCAATAAAGGAGAAATGAGATTTTTTACACTTTAAGGTGTATTGATGTAAAGTTCACCGTTAAGTATAATTCAGGGCAAATTGATGCTGATTGAATACTGATTGACTCTTTAGGTTAAGTAATTAGAGGTTCAAGTACACATAGTATAAGCAATTAAGTGCGAAAGTGATTATGCTTAACATGATCAATACTCATTATCATTAATGTATTGTCGTCATTCGGTTTGAGATAGCTCTCGTCACAAGCGAGGAGCTCTTGCAAAGAGGCGTCGATAAGATTTATTGCGCGTGGCGACCGGCAATCGCGCGACTGACGTCGCCGCGTCAACCAATCGCGAGCCAGTTTTTCATCGCATCGCAGTTGATCATGCGTTATTTTTAAATCTAAACGCGTAAAAATGCCCGTGACTTGTGGCGTAAGCTGTTATGATTTTAAACCTATAATTTACATGATCGTTTTGTAATGATATCTGTCTGCCGGTCGATAATTGTGGATTATGGTTCAATGCATGTATGTAGGTATGTACATGAATTGCACATTTTTGCAATAGATACGTCCTGTATTTATTTGTTAAGCACATAGAGTTAAAAATTCATCAACAATTAATGTTAACAATTACTGTCGTGTGTGTACCGTGTGTTTATATTATTGCCGACGAATTTTCAACTTCAAATGCCTATTAAGTGCGATGTACAGTCGTACAGATTGCTTTTGTAAATATAGGATAGTTTAAGTCCATTCGTTCCACTCGAGTGAAATGAGGCCGTTTCTTTCATCTTTTTATATCAGTATTTCGTTTCAACGTAGTTTATGAACAGTTTTGAGTACATAAATGTTATTCATGTGAACGAAGAGAAAATTCTAAATAAAATTGAAAGGGTCATGAATTGTTAAACGCGGGCTATGTAATGTTTATAAATAAGGGTATAAATATTGTTTTGCTGGGCATAGAAATTGATATAATTACACGCATACTTCGAAGTCTACATTGTTACCTTGAACTTGGATAACGGCCAAATGGCGTCTGAAAATGTCTCGCATACATCAAAATTTTCTTAACATTTAATATATGAATTCCGTTCACTTTGTGATTATGAAGACGTATATATTTAACATTTAGTCAAGTAACTTTTATAAAAGTGTTCTTTCGAAAACTTTGCTCAGTATTTTATGGAACGATCATTCGAAATTTAAGAAGGTATTGGTGTTGTAAATATTCGGTATTTTGAATTATGTACACGTCTAAATATTGTGGCGTGAGTTTTCACAAATATTTATTTTTAATGTTATGCGTTACCGCTAAGTTATCGTCGAAAGAGCCGCGGAAAAGTTGGCTAGTTATTATGAAGTTATTTAAGACAACGCAAATAAATTGCCGCGCCACAAGTAACCTAATTGTATGCAAGATTGTGCCCACGAAAACCGCATTGCAATCTTCGTGATAAATTGGACGTAATAATCGACATTGGCAATCAATTTAATCCTCTGCGCAATGGCAGGGATTTGTATTTAATGAATGGATTTTCTTTTCGTTCACGATAGCATTTGTAACATATCTCCATTAAAGGGGGTAACAATTTACACGACCCACTGCACCTACGCCATCTCACTAGTTGTTAGCGTATAAATATTTTTTTTTGTCGGATTTCTCAAAGAAACTGCCAGCGATTTGTATTATACATTATGTTATGAAACCGATTTGGTGCTTAGTCCTGTGTCTGCACAAATTTCAAATATATGTTGTCCTAACTCTACTACCTCAAGATTTGGCAGACGGATTGGAATCTTAATATGGTAAAAAGGTGTTTTATCGCATGACTATGTTCATAGGTGTACAGTTGCTATGACATTATGGTATCAGGTAGATTTTTTTTTAAATCTTCATTCTTTTTTTTCGCAACTCAGAGATTCAATTATGGAATTCAAAATGATTGAGGACAATTTTGGCGGGATCGCATGGTATCACTAATTTTTCATTGAAATCACAGTGTAATGAGCATTACGCTCATTTTTGAACTAATTTGGAAGCCAAAATCACTTGCCATTATGGATATATTAAATTGTTTTTTTCTTTTTTGTGGGAAACGTTTGTAAAAATATTACAAAGTGACAATAAGTTCATTAGATCAAGATAGTTTTTTTTTTTTCATATTGTGTTGATTCATTATTAATTATAATAATTGTCCCCGGCTGTGTACAATATTGTACGGACGTGTATGGTACATTTTTATTCTAAAAAAAATTGACAAACATGACAAGGTGACTGCAAACATATTCGTTTAGATTAGGTATTATAAAAAAAAAGTCGACCCATTTAACATTCCACTGTTGTAATATGGGTCTCCTCTCATAACCAGAGGGTTAAGGCCATATACTGCCACGCTGGCCAAGTGCGAGTTGGCAGACTTTGCACACTTGAGAATTATTTTTTTTATAACTTCTGAGGTGTGCAAGTTTCCCCACGATGTTGTCCTTCGATTAGGTATTGATTGGCAATAGTCAGCAGCAAGCATAATCCAATTGGAAATCATACGTACAACCGTGAGACGATTATTTCATCGATTCCATGTTAGATTCGAGCAATCCTCGCCACCTCCTAATATTGTATTCATCAGAGTATATTTTCCGGACAATTATTTCTGTGTGGCAAAGTGACTGGCAATGGTTGGATGCGAAGAGTTGAAAATCGAGCTCTGTGGCGAGCCATTGGAGAGGCCTATGTCCAACAGTGGACGGAAGTTGGCTAATGATGATGATGGAGTAATTGACGTGAAGATGCACTTACTGCAATATATATACAAAATAGTCATGTATTGAAAAAATGTTCGCTAACAAGTATGTCTGCGGTCACCGTCGTGACGCTGTAATATTTTCATGTTGTTCACATTTGATAATAGATATTCTTTTTAATGCTGAGTGAATTATGAATGTTTATGTTAAAGTAGAACATGGTTGTTCATGTAATGTTTTAAATTAATTTGCAAGGTTGTATGACGTCAAAGCTTTGACGATAAAATTCAAATGCGCGATTCGAAAACTCAAAAATGACTTCATAATTCACTGAGTACGATAATGTGTCACTGCTCCGTCTGCGTATCATCTTTTTCGAAGGTACTGGAATCCTCGGCCCAAAGTCTGAAACAGATAATTGGTACTTTATGGTGCTTTTATTTGAAGGGTAATATGGTCGGCCATAACTTGAAAAGGCGAATTGTCTTTATCCGATTTCCACGAACCATGTAGTGTCAGTTTACTTGCCGTTTTGCCATTAGTTTGGAGCAAAATATGTTGCCATATACAATTTATAATCTAACTTGGGTGTGGCTGAGCCGATAAGACGTTAAATATGAAAACAGTTACACTTTTTAAATTGTAATGATTTGAAATGGTCATGTTCTAATAAAAGCTAAAAAAGCAAGTCTGGAAAACAACGCCGGTAGAGAAGTAGATATTTCGAAGTAGAACGGCCCTTTGGCAGAGCTAATTGTTTAATAGGTAATTTGTTAATACAGTTATTACTAGCAACGCTAGATTTTTATCATCATAAAATTTTTGTTTCACTGTTAGACGCATTTCTCTTCTGGTAATGAGAAGAATCAGAGGAGGATCAGTCTGCCACATTGCCCAAGTGCGGATTCGCAAATTCTGTATCCCTTAAATTACATGGAATTTTTAAAGTGCATAGGTTGCCTCACGATGTTGTAATTATTATTCATACAGATGTATGACATTTTGGTCTCCGTGCAGGGTCTCAGATTCGATTACCCCCCACATTGAAATGATTAAATAGTATAATTTTATACGCGTGAAAGTGTTAGTTATAGAGTAATCAATTTAGATTGTTGTAATATATTTCCTTGTGTGAAATATCCAGTACTTTAATTTTGGACCCGTTGGACGTATATGGAGCAGTCGCATTTTTGT
This sequence comes from Croniades pieria auraria, assembly GCA_018248815.1. Classification (NCBI taxonomy): domain Eukaryota; kingdom Metazoa; phylum Arthropoda; class Insecta; order Lepidoptera; family Hesperiidae; genus Croniades; species Croniades pieria. Next base: position 10,506 of record DWJK01002862.1, read on the forward strand.
GTTTGTTAAATTGTAACGGTTATTAATATGTAATTAATTATGGTGGTTTTAGTACAATATTGAAAAATGGTTGTTCTGTGTATTGGGTATAAATGTATTGAAATCGCATTTAGTTATTAAACAATGGGTTGTTGGAAATTCTTTGGGCCTGATAATCCTTTTACATTGTTTCGGTTTATACAGTTTTTTTTTTGACATGCTCATTATAAAGTTTAATAAAATCTTACAGTTCACCAGGATGCTCGCCTGGCCAAAAGTTTTAAATACTCAATTTGGAAATTAGAAAAAAAATATTTCGCATTGTTATTATAAGGTTTTTTTTCTGTACATAATTATTAGTTTAATTTCTGGACTGCTTAGAACAATTTTTTTTCCATTGAACTTTTAGCAAATTGTGTTACAGCGTAGTTTCGGAATCGGTACAGACGTTAGTTACATCATAACCATTAAAGGAAGATTGTCGTCGGTACCGACTCTGAAATTGGCGTCAGTATTATTATTTGGACTCATTAGTGACGCAACACTGTTAAATAGGTGATTGTTAAAATGTATCGTAGGGTTTCTAGAAATTTCTCATCATGCTTATTCCTAATTTAAAAAACAATTATTTTTAGTGATAACAGTGTAGAGAATGTGAAATAGTACTGATAATAATACTGTGCTGGGGGTTCCGGTTTTGTTCTTCGTTGAGAGTAAACTAATACTAGTATGGTTGAAATCTTCAAAACTTACAAAGTGCAACCGGTTTTGATATAAAATTACATAATAGTCTTACAATAGCATCTAAAATTTCATACTTCGTAGAAACCGTGAACACAGCAACAAGCATACCTTCAAAACAGCCGAAGTTCATCGTTCGAGTGTTTCGAGTTCGACCAGCCAGGAACCGGAGCTGGAACCTTCCGCACAGACCACCATGGTGACCGTTGTGCCAAATAGGTCGTCACTTTAAATTTTCTAAGCCCTTGTTAATGTCTAAAGACTGTTGCAACTAACTAGTCCGAACATGTGTAACCTTATATGCAATCTTAAACTGCATCTCGTTTTAATCGATGACAAATTATACTACGCAAAAATAACCTTTGGACGGCAATTTTCGATAATATGTCAAATAATTTTAATCTGAAACAATTGTAGTTTGATTTTTGTCCTGTCGACCTTGAACATGAAATGACGTACAGCGCCATCTGTTAATAGATAATAAAGACATCCAGCAACACATTTGTAACTGGTGGGGAGAAAATATTGTAATGTATTTTAAAACTAAGTAACTACACTAACTGAACAACCTTATTATCTATTAGTAGATACAACTATTTAAAAAATTAGGAGTCAGCATTATCTTAGATACCCAATAAAATATCACGAGAACCGATAGATGAGTGCTATTAATAAATTTCCATGGACATGGAAATATTTATTTATTTAACAATAAGTCACAATTACAATGTAAACATTACAGATATTTTTTTCCAAGTCGTTTACAGGGACTGAACATATTTTTCAGCAAGCTTTGAAGCAAATAAGTTTAGACTTGGATCCCAATCCAGGACACTATTGAACAGTGTCAATGCACTTATTAATGATGACTCTCACCGTTATGTAATTATATTAACATATATTTAAATACTGGCAACATTCGCGTTATTCTCAACTCAATGTCTGTCAGAAACGCATATGAAGACTATTTAATTGAATATATCAGTCAAGGTGTCAAAGGAAATTTGTAATGTTCGAGTTAGCAGATAATTCCATTTTATTTTACGTATAAATATTGAACAACATAATCAAGGTAAGTATATCTAATAATTATTAAGGAATTAATAAACTACCGTTAATACTAAAAAGTGAAATCCCGACAAGCGAGTCGTATTTGTTAACCAACCGAGGTGTTAACCAACTAACCCAATTTTAAACATTCATTGACATTCGGTATGGTGTCGCTCTTGTGTTTGCAAAGCATTCTCAACAAATTGAGTTTTTTCTCTTGCGTTTTTGATGATTCCAGCTCGTATAGAGTGCACAGATTCAGCAGCAAATTCTCATTGAGACCTCTCTCGGGGTTTGAGTGTATCGCCTTCTGCAACACCGCAATGGCTTCCTTCAGGCGACCCATGTACAGGAGGCACACAGATAAGTTGTTGGCTACCTGTAATAAAACGCAAATGCCTAATGGACGCTTGAAATGGGGTTGTATGGGCCTTTCCATGCATTCTGTCTTTGTTGCTATTTTACATAACTGAACTGTCATGTTCAGGATCCTGCCGCAGAAAGAACTAGCTTTCATGATAATCATGAAGCACTGAACACACCAGTAAGGTAACTTCCACTCTTACCGAGGTCCTAACGGTCTGAACAGGCATGGAGGATCATAAATCTGTAAATATATTTCCAAGTGTAATTTCTACTAGATTGTATTTAAACCACTCCGATATATACATACTCCAATCTAACCTATAGTAATTATTATTTTTGTATATTTTAAACTGGGAGGAGAGCAGTGATTAAATGGGATGGTCCAAGGACCCGGAGAAGACAACGGGAAGCTGCTGGATTCGGAAAGCCTAAGATCGTAAGGAGTGGCGCCGATTAAGGCAGGCCTATGTCCAGCAGTGGACACCTAGAGGCTGACGTTGATGATGATTTTGAACTGACCATGATATTGGTGGGTTCTTGGTCGGCGGCTCTCAAGAAGTTGTTGTACGCGTCCTGGTACTTGCCGTGCGCGATGTCTATGAGCCCCAGGTCGATGTACTCTCGCACGTCCGGCGTGGGGCAACTGTAGACAAATTTTAATTCATGATTAAAATGTTAACAGTAATTAAGATTAATTAATATAACCCAATATATAAACAGAAATAAATATAAAGTAATAGAATCCAATATATTTAAAGAAATTAATTAAGTTAAATTATTATAAATTTCATTATTTCTATCTTTGGCAAAAAACTAACAGGTTTTAAATGTCAACTACAGGCCTCTCGAGCTGCTTTTCGCGCGGTGTACGTCAATTATCTGATACTGACGAAACAAGTGGTCTAAGCAGTTTCTATATTAAAAAGAATATAGTTTTCCAACCAAAATCACGAGATTCCACTCAATTCATTTTGCATCCCTCAGTTATAAACCTAAAAAGGTGCAAAGAATACTGAGAAGTAATGGATACTCCCCATTTATCATTGAACTGACTGACCAAAATGCACGATATAACAAGGCTCCGTATGACTTTATAGTGTTAACGAATCGTCGGTAGATGACACATCTTACTAATTATATAGAATACTTCTTGCGATGATGCTTTTGATACATAATAGTAATAATAATAATCGACCCATTAACAATCCACTGTTGGAACATGGGTCTCCTCTCATATTGAGAGGGTTAAGGCCATAGGCTGCCACGCTGGCCAAGTGCGGGTTGGCAGACTGCTACATTAGCTACTCACAAA
>DWJK01002863.1:0-13952 GCA_018248815.1 Croniades pieria auraria
ACCTTACTATGCTTCATTAAATCAGGAAAGTCACCACTATGAATACAATTGTTAAAAATTAATGCTAAGTGGGGCGCAATTAAGTCAATAATCGAATTAAGTATTCTTACAGATATACCCCAAAGGTCTACAGTATTCTTAAGTTCTAGTTTCTTAAATATTGTAACAATATCCTTTGCGGCAATGGGTCGAAATTTAAAATTGTCTTTGCATTCGCTTACATGTTCTTTGAGCAACGATTCAGCGACATCGGGAGAGGAGCTAAGCGATTTCGTTATCGAAACTGGTATGTCACCAAAATGTTTCTCAAAAGCCGCTGCTATGTGTTCGTCTGACTCAATTACAACATCATTGATCAAAAGTTTGTAATCATTGTTGCGGTTCCTGATTCATACATAATACAATTACATTATATATATACAGTATACATAATACAATTCGCATTTTTTTACAGAATTATCCTACTGCTAAGGATTATTGGGTTTTTCCAAATTGGACTTCCTAATTGTAGTTTGAAGTCTGAATATGTGCCCGACGCATGGGAATACGGCTGATCTCTTACACATGGGACTTACAATTTAACTGGTGAAAAATGGGTGTACTACCCTCTTCTACCTACTGTTTTAGTTCAGGTGGGACGTTATGAACGTGTTTAGGGCGAAGTGTCTAATGCTAGGAAGTTTTCCTTGAAATAGGCATGTTTGTACAACCATCGTAATACCCTTTTTATCACAAGTACCAGGTAACTTGTCAGTTTTATGACTTAGTAGCCCTTTAAACATCGTGGGAGCCTACAGTCAATGCTGCCTTGTGTCAGTACTTGAACACTTACTGTAAGCAAAAGTACCGTAAGAGAAGTATCTAATTAGTAAGCAATAAGGGTGATTTCCGAGTGAGAGCGTCGTCCACCTATGGATAGTGAGAGCACACGTTAAATGACAAAGTTGAGCTTCAGAGTTCGAGGGATCGAGATAATCAAGTGCGTTTCCTAAATCTTCTAGAATAGGGTTGTCACTCTTACATAAGATACATCTTAAAAGTAATAATTATTAGTATATCATAACCTCAAGTCACATGCTGGGTGGGCAGAGAGCACCGAATGTCTATTATATCTATTTTTGTAGAGCTAGCAGTCCATTACCAATAAACGAAAATCGTGCGGCGGCGCGCCGGGTGCTCACGAGGAAGGACCTAGTACAGGTCCGAAACTAGTCGGGCAATCCCGAAAAACGTACGTGAGTTAAACCATTACATTTTTAATAATGTGTATAAATACTCACGAAACATTTAGCAGTAAAATAAATGAAGCGATGACAAAACAAAATGTCATAGATAAGAAACCTTTATAAAACATATCTAAACTGCAATCAAATGGTTATTTTACAAAATCATAAAGGTACATACATGGAGTTTAATTAAATCATTTTGAAGTTATAATAACCTCGAGTGCTGGTACGGTTTATAATTATTTCAATTTGAAATCTTAGGGCGTAATGAACTGTTTTTATATATTTTAGATAGTTGTCTAGGACGAAAATTTTTTAATAATTAATATTTGCATATTTTACACTATCTGTAATGCCCCTGTTTCGTCAGCCCTAAAGCTTCGATTATGGTTTGAGTGGAGTGTCAATTTGCTTAAGCAGTGGCAGCTCAATGCGATCAGTGTTCTCCGCTCGTGATGGGCCACGTCTGTGTAATTAGTGTTCATTATTGTTTAATTTATATTAGAATGGTCGAACATGGTCTAAGTTTCAGTCGAACACACACGTCAGTCAGCAGCAAGTCAATAATTTTAATATCCTGTACGAGTACATGACATATAATTATCAAACGTTGTTGTTGCGGGGACTGCAGTTGGGCAATGGGTCAGTTCAACTGTATTATTCACCTGACTGTCTCCTTGTCTGTTACGATTTACGAGTATATCAAACAGTCGAAATTATTTTTTATCAAATTTAGGAGTTTTATAGGGGACGATATAGTTAACGAGACATATTGTTAACTGTTACATACACAGATCGCGCAGCGAGCTCGAGGTCTAAGTCTTGAAAAGTGTTGAAGCTTATCACAGCACATTATGGTGTTATAAACTTATAAAAATGTTACACATTATGTGACATGTTTGGTTACTCATTTTTAGTGTAAATTGCCGTGAAAATAAACTTGAAGTTAGCACCAGATATGTACTGTGATTCCAATATTATAACTATGATAGTACTTTTACAAAATTGAAAAAAAAACTCAATTCGAATAGTATACGTAAACGATTTAACGAACGTATTGGTTCATATTTGTGTAGGCGAGTATATTATCTTTTTATCTACAGCTACAAAAGGTATACATAGATAAAAGTATATTAACGAAACCAATTATATGTAGATAAAATCTGAGGCGAATAAATGAGAAGACGACACCAAAAAATTCGGCTCGCGAACAATAAAGCGTTGCGCAAACTTTCCTTCAAAATATTGACATTGTGTTTCCCGGCCATTAGGGTAAAGTGAAACCGACTTAGCCAAATTTCACGGTTGGACGCCGGGACCCTCTCAAAAGCAAGCTCCGAGCGCAATGGAGTCAAGTGATTGTTTGTCAAGAGAGGCAAATCTGTGTGCACAGTGTATACTTCATAATCCATCATGTCGCAGCCCGCCGACGAGACATCTTGATGTTTTTTACGCATTATCGTAATTTTTATCGTTTCATTATATTTATAAGGAATTACATTTGTGGCAAGATACAATCACTTTTTATAACGTGTAAGCTAATGTCTGACAAATGTTGAAATGCTGAGAAAAAGAAATGGATTCGTCTTATATTTATTCTGAAATGTGCCTACATTACAACTTAGGCTTTACGTAGTATACTAAGTTACAAAGCAGTAAAAAAACCGTCGGTTACAAACTTGTCGGTTCTTACACACGGGTCTACAGATGTTAGTGTCTACACTCAAAATAACATTATTGTATGTACTCTAAATGCCCATATTCCGAATTAAACTTAGCAGACTATTAAATATGTTCCAGTGACTGTCTTCCTCCATTCCCTACAGCTTCACGTTACTTATATTACTTCGTAAAACGACAAGACGCCGTTTTGGAAAGCTTTTAAAGTCTACCCTTTACCCCGTTTAACAAAAACTGAGCACAAAAAACAAATTAGCTTAGTATTGGCCTCGCCACTTAACTAATAGTGAACTTGAAAGGAGTCGCGACATAAAAAAAATACGCCATATTTATGCAAGTGTCGACTCCTACTAAGCAGGGAGTTACGTGCAGTGGGACTGGAGACGAGTTTAACTCGAAAGCGGCTCGAAATATCTGAAATTTTATGTTGTTGAAGCGGTACATAATAGTTATTGTAATTTGGCGTTATTTGCAGTTGTAGCAAGGAAATATTTTTAAATTACTTATAGATTTCGTTGGTCCACATTTTTTATACTGCGAAGCGTTTAATCAAAGCTCGTCGGAATGATCGTAATAAATCGTGCACATCTTAGTCTTTACAATATTTTCTAAGACGTGTAAAATCTGTCCACCTGCACTTGGCCAGCGTGGCAGACTATGGCGTGAACCCTTTTCATTCTGAGACCTGATTATGAGAATCTGATCTCTGTCCAAAAAAAGGGTCGAGGATGATGGAATAAATTGGTATTTTCTTTCGAAACATAGTTCGGGGAACCGTTTATCGCAATTCGCACGAGCTGATTGCTAACAGCCGAGGGCGACGTGAAGTGGTAGGGGTGGCTCGTCTAGACGCGGGCGCCGGCGACCACCCCCGGTCACTCTCGCCGCCGCTTTGCGCAAATGTTCAAGTGTCTGTTGGTGGTCTGCTCTCCTAGAACACTCAGCGCTGTGAGAAAGTACGCTTCTACGACTCGTAGATACATACTTCATCGTGTGTAGCAGGTACTTGATGATTATGTTTGTTTTCGGTTTATTGAAAGAGATTTTATACTGGTGTGCACGGTCTTAAAAATATACATACATTTTAAACATGAAAACGTCACTGATTATAACGGTACAGGAAACCGTCACGAGGAAACCTATACACCTTAGAGTTCACCAAAATGTTCTCCAAGACGTTTGAAATAGCTGTAATTGTAAAGGAAGCATCCTCGTGAAGAATACATTCTTTTTATTTCCTTTCAAAATAACGCTTTATTTTTTTAATATCGGAAGCTTCCCGATTTTGACACACTGTAATTATGCGCTGAATTAAAACCGCCAGCACATTTTATGGGTAAAACGAACTATTTTTGGTACTGACAGTTTGAAACTTCCATGAGCGAACTCAGGGCCATAAGTACGACTTCTACTGTCCGCAAGTATTTTTACCGTAGCGAGTGCTCTATTGTGAAACAGTTAACGCATTCGTGCTCATTAACCCCTACACGTGCTCATCTCATTATTCGTCAAATTATCCGTTCTCTTTTACGCACATTAAAAAATACTGTAATTATGGATATAAAACCTCTTCCCCCATAAAACGGCTAGATAAAAAGGTCGTGAAGGCACTTCCTTCGACTAATCCCCCATAAAATGGTTCCGTCAGCCCATTAACACTATTTTTACCTTTTTTTTCAATTTCATTGAACGCTCGTCCTCAATGAGCCTCATTTATATTTTAAAAACATCTAAAATAACACATTCTGTTTACATTAATTTTTAGTGTACGAAGTAAACTGTGTGCCGAATTTTCCAATCTTAAAACGACTTCGATAGCCAATAGAGATCAAATCGGCGCATCAAACGTACAATCAAATATAGGATGTTTTAGGATAAACTCGATATCCCATGCACACGATTGACGTTTTTAAGGCAGTTCTAATTGATTTATTGGCGCTTGAAAAGCGGAAGTGGAAAGCAATGAAGCCGCTTCGGTATATTTATATGAAGGAAATTTCAGTTGAGCTTACGACGTACAGATACAAAACTGAATAAAAGTTCTATGTTCTTGTCTGAAGAATTACAAGAAAAAAATAATGCGTTCTTTAACAGTGCAATGGTCATGAAATACTGCAAACCACAACTTTTATATGCAATAATTGTGACTGTATGAGATATCTACTACAATATTTGTGTAGAGTCGTCCATAGTTTTGTAAAGCGCGAGCAGTCTCCACAGTTTTCTAGTGACGGTACACACACTCGCATCCGGTGCACAACCATTACTTAATAGCCCCGCGTCGCAGCGCGCTAAGGCCCTTCCCGCGCGCCTCTCAACTTGGGCATCATTTCCATGCGTTTTAATTAATTTCTAAGCCTTTTAATTAAGGGATGTTGTTCATGTCAAACTGAGTATACGATTTATATAAAATTTCATATGCCTAATTTGGGTTCCTAATCTGAGTCAAAGGTGCATAAGTAATAAAATGATGTTGATTTTCTAGGTGTTAATAAACTGTGTCGTTTTATTTATAACTTTTTTTCGAAACAAAGAATTTTTGCACTTGTGTATCATAACATAGATTAAATATAGATAAATGACAAATAGCGGAAAAATAAATGACTTCATGATTGTATTAATAATGTTACAATGTAATGTAAATACAACAGAAATGTGCGAATGAATTGTTAGCCCGCTGATTACCGATTATATTGTAGTATACGGGAAAAATAACAATAAGTAGCAACAGTCGTGTGGTGAGTATTACACAATATTGTAAGCTTCCGTTGTCGACCTTGATTTATGTCTCTTAATTAAGATTTTTGTTCTATTTCATTCTATATTTTTCTTAACAGTCCCTATTTCCCCACTTGAACTCGGTATAATACTGGCTATTGATCTCACTTTTGTTGCGCTACGGTCTCCGGTACTGTATTGTTTTTTTTACTGAATAAATGTTTATAGTTTCCTACTTAATATTTTAAGAAAAATCCTAAGAATCATGACAAACATTTGAGAAGCGCTGCACGCGGGGACAGCGCGGATTTTTTATACGGTAACCCTGTAATGCGACACTAAAATTGAGTTAAAACAAACATGGCGGCCCTGTGACGTGCGGCGACGGCCGAAAGGGTGATAATATTACTAGAAAACAAGTTTAAAGTATTAAGAATTAGTTCAGACGGAACTCATTTCTAGCGATCGTGAGCTCCTTAAGCTATTAAGCTTACTAATTGTAACGGTGAGGAAACATATCGTGAGGAAATTGTCACATCCTAGAGTACTCCGCAATGGTCTTTAAGACATGTGAGTGCAGACCATGACTAACTTTTCTTATTCTGAGCGGAGACACGTGCCCAACAGTGGAACGATAAACGTGTTAATGTTGATCATACGCAGTAGCAATTGCTAGTTTTTTATTATGTAGTAGGTCTAAATGTAAAAATGTAAAACCTAATGTCAGCATAAAATGGTTGGCGATGATGGTAAGCTTCAGCAATCATTAGTCGAGTTCTTTCCGTCAGTTTATCTAATGTAAAAGTGAAAGGCTAATAACATTAGAAATAACTCAACCCTTGCGCGGCTCTCGGCGCGAGCGGCAAGTGACGTGTTTGTTTACCTGACGACACATCCGGCGCACGTGCCGCGGTAACCCGACCGCCGCCTCCGCGCTAATGAAGTAATTCTGACTTACAGCCACTCGTACACAGTGGCTGCTTTCATGCCCTTGTCGATAATTAGCTCATTACTTTCATTATTATTTCATCATCACGCCAGGTTCTTCACGGGGTGAGATAGAGCGCACCAAGTGCTGAATATCTCTACCCTTACAACTCTGATGTGCTTCTTTTATGTTTCACCACTGATTCGTTTCATACTTATGTGTAGTTGTAATTGTCGTAAAAGTATAAGAGGGATGCATTATTTTTTCAAATTTGGCGTAATTTGAGACGTGGGTGAAATTTAATAAGAAATAAATGGATGATTTACTATCAAAAATACCAATGTGAATGTTATCCGCAGCCCCGGGTCCCTACTCATACGACGTTACTAATTTTACACAAATGAACAGACAGTTAAGTGTGAAACGTGTCTCCTCTCACAACGAAGAGGATTGGGCCACAGTCTGCCACATTGGACATGTGCGGTTTAGCACTTAGTAGATGTTTTATATAGTTATCGATGAAAACGACTTTCGGCTTGATTTTTATAGCAACATATTGTATCGATTACCGATGTGAGTACATCCCTAGCGGGCATAGAGGGGCGACGAGTCATAATGCGCTGTTTACATCTAGCTCGGGACATGCAATTGTCTTAACGCTGGTCCGCTCTGAACTTTGCAAACTAATCACCAGACTCATAGGAGTGGAATTGCACGTCGCGTAGGCTATCTTAAAATATGTCATCATCATCGTCATCACTCGTATGGCCCGCCACTTAAAGTATATACCTAGTATCACATATCACCTCCGGAGCGCCACCCAGAATGTGAAACATTGGACTACCAGTAGGAAGCCAGTAATTGAAATGTGAACTGTTGTAATAAAGACTTGATATGTCGTTGTCAGTAAACTGTAATCGGTACACACTACTAAAGACAAGACGATAATGATTGCGAGGCTGTCGGCGCGATGCTGGTAATGACACACATTCCCATAACAACGTTTAGGCGCATCTGCAGCTCGTGAGCGATGCGGTTCTCATGTTCGCTGATTTTTATTGCAGTCATTATTGGAGCGTCATAACGTTTCACTGACACTCAAACTGACTACTGTCTTAACATAACACAAAATAACATTGTCTGATTACTGACTTCAGGATGTTATTATCGTTTTCGACATGTGCGATTTAGTATTCATTGTTATTATACTATCACACCAAGTCGGTCTTAGCGCAGGCTGGAAGCGCGGACTGCCAAGTATTTACGAGTATATCCTTACAGACTTGATGCGCTGTTGATAAATTCATCATACTCTTCATAGACGGCTTTAAACACTTCTGATATTAGCGCTTTGTATAGTTCCGTTATTATTATTATTATGTTAATAATACGTTTAACGTTTCTTGCATCTGTGAGTTAACTTTTAAGTATAACTTTTATAAGATAACTTTTAATTTATTCATTCAGAATTTGTAGTTTTAGGCAATGGGCGGTCTTAATGTTTACTGGCATTCTATAAGCACCAGCTAGCTCTTGGAAAAGTTGAGAATTTGCGGCTTACGTCTAAAGAAATAGAAGAAATAAAGTAAATGTATTAAAATTGTATACATAACTATACGAACAATGTAAATCGATACAAATCTATATGGATCAACTCGTTTGCGAGAAAGAGAAAGAGAGTACTGTATCTGGTATCCCTTTCACGTGATTATATAAACACGAACATACATAGGTTTACGATGTTGTACAACTTCCACAGACATATTATACGTTTACATTTTGAACACTTCGCGTACTGTCCTTTGTGGTTTGATCTAAGGTAGAGTAGCTACTCTAACGTAGCTATTCAGGGATCAAAGGGCAGGACGAACGAAGATTTGATCTTGGAAAATTCTTCGAACAGAAGTTGGAGCTCCAGAGTTTTCGAGACTTCGCCTGCCACATCATTACGGTAACCAGGAGGATGCTGACTCTGAAGTGGAAAACTGTTGTGGGTATTTCAAGGTGGGATGCAGAAAATATAGATTTTTAACTGTGGTCTGCTAACACAAGCATAATGTACATATTTTTATGTATTTAGCCTAGAAAACAGAAACGGGCCAGCTGATGGTAAGTGATCACCGGCTATGGACATTTTTAGTGCCGGCTGTTCAGAAGAGTTTTCTTTGCACTTTTCTTAAAAAGCTTCATATCGCAGTGCTCATTTTGAAGGACAGCTGAACGAGATTAGCTGTGCCTAGGTAGACTGCGCTACACAGCGATTAGCCGGCTGCCAGTCCTTGTTTGTTGTATACCGGCAGGTAAGGTTTGCTTGGGCCCCTAAGGTAACTTTGGAACCATTTACACCTTTGATACCATTAGCACCAATGATGCGCAAAAGTTTTTTATAATGTTTCTAGGTACAAATTTATTTACACATTTGTATATTGCTTATCTATCAACTGTTAATACAATATAAGTGCTGCTAAATTCAGAACGAGATGGACCTATTTCAATTCTTTTAAGATATTCATTCATTTAATAGAGCAGCGGTATGCTTATGGACTAGTCGCCAGTCCTCTAGTCTATAGTTATTCTGGTAGCACATAAAATTTCCATATCTCGCTAAGTAAAGGTGAAGTCGGGAGGTGTTCAAATCGGAGTGCAATTGAAGCGACTTCGTCTTGAAAATTCTTGGAGCGGAAGTCGCCGCTCGCAGTTTTCATAATGCGGCGCGCCATTCATATGGTAATCTGCAACATCGCTCGGCACGCTGCTGTGGAACGTAACTTTTGTACAAGACTTATTGCGAGTAGCTGTTAAGGTATTCCTATAAGATTCGTTTGTTTGAGGTTGTGTTGCCAGAGTTGGGATGTGGTAGATCGTACATAGATAGCTCTTTATTTCTTACCACATAAAATATCAGTGTTGTAGTTTATGTAGACAATTAATATAAAAAACGGGCAGCCTTATCGCTTAAAAGCGATGTCTTCATCATTACCATTATCAACCGTTTTATCGTTTCAGTGTTGGATACGGATCTGTCCTTAGTATGAGAAGGCTAAAGACTATAGTCTGCCACGCTGCCCAAGTGCGAGTTAGATAGTACTGTAGTAGATAGGAACAGGGAACGATGATATTATCTATAGAATGTTCTAGATGGATATTCTGTATTATTATTGTTATATCATTATGTGCGAATGCGTTACAGGGAAGATAGAGTTCGAGTATGAGTGGTGGCTCTTATCCTTATAAAACAACAATTCGCTTCTTTATTTAAAATATGTGATATGTAAACCCGTTATGTGAAATATATGATGCAATGTTTAAAATGTTGTGATAACTTAATAAATTCTCTTTCCATGTTTGGTTAGCGGCATGCGGTTAGTGGCATGATTCGTATGATTTCTTCACCCTCCGGGGACTGATTTATCGCAACGATTTGCTACTTAAATCGTCGACCTTTATGTTAATTTCATAATCGCTAAGTCCTCTTACATTTATCACCGTAACTTGGAACCGTTATGGTAACTTTTAAGCGGACATAAGGGCCGATATACATGTTGACTAGCCAATCCTTCCAACGCGATGTCAATTTAAAGAATACTGCCGCACTGAGAATAACGTAAGAGATATTGAGAGGTAAATGTGCTTTGTTCTACTTACATTGGAACCCAAGGGAAGCCACATTACAATCAAAGTCGTATATTATGACAATTTTTACTTTTCATATCATATCGTCACGTCAGATCCCTTACGGGATAGACAGAGAGCGCCGAGTACCAAATATCTTTTTCTGTATAAATGTGACGCGCTTCTTTTGCGTGTACCACTCTCTCCATACACATGCATACGTCGCTTTCGGTGTTAAGTCTAATGTGCTAGTGCAGTGTATGTATCGTGCCGACATTTAATCTACGTAATGTAGGTACTTGCATCCAATCTTACTCTATCGATACTGAATATACATTGCATTATTTATGAATATGTGTAAATGTGGTTTTTTGATTTTAAAACAATGCCGTTCTATACTTCATAAAGTATATGATGGCTCCGAATTTAAATCTTATATCAGTTTCGTAGTTTTCAAATTTTCGATAATAAATTACTAAAAACAAAGAAAGTATAAAAATATGTTACCTTAATGTTTTATGCGGTGCGGTACACTTGTGTTACTGTTAATAATAGCTTTGATAATATCATCATTTTTAAATTGTTTTATGATAATAAGATGCCTGTTTTAAAAAAAGGCTTAAAAATGGCATTTATGCAATTTTTTTATGAATCTCCTTAAATAATAATAGGTATTAAGTATAATAATATAATACTATAGGTATTAAGTACCTACATGAACGGCAATATTTTTTTTCATAATTCCTATTGTAGATTCGATTACAAAATCTGATAAATATTTGTGTGACTGGTATAACGATAATGAACACTTTCTCAGCGTCTGTGCATGAGATGTTTTAGGTGTTATTAACAAACATGTTTATGTGTAATACGATGTTGTTTAGGTACTAAGCTCGTGTGGGAACTAAAACAGGACATAACGGTAATCGCGTCTTTATTTAACTGTCATACATCTAATCACAAACTTCGTACTATATACAACACGTGGCACTACGTCGACACATCGACTTGGCGAACTATTTACAACCACATGGACTGTAACGTAACAACTCTATCGGTACGTGATCCTAACGACTACGTTTCGGTAAGTTAACATCTTTGGTGTTCGTTATGGCAATGTAAGAGGTATATAACAATTATTATTGCAAACGTAATTGCGTGTTTATGTACACTTACATTCCCGAATGCACAAATAACATAAGTGTCAAAACAGAGCTATTTAAATTATAAAAGATTTTAAAGGCGGTAAATAACTCACCTACACACAGATCTTACTCTATTTTGATAATTGTGATACCGATAAATAACGGAATTCGAATTCTATTTTGAATTTAAATTTGGAAAACTTATCTCTTTCGATACTACGCGAATTTGCTAGCTCAGTCTAATTCTCTACTTCGATATTGCTTGCCATACTCTCGTTGCTGTTTTCGTTTAAATCAACTGGTGGCTTGGTCTTTTCCGATTTATCCTTAACCCGATTTGAGCTTTCACCGAAGTCCTTACTATCCATATCGCCTTGATTCCTATCCATATCACTGGGTACCGGCATCCCGAAGGCTGGATGGCCCGGATAGTACATATACGATAGAGGTAGGTTTGGATAACTGACGCCCAGGTGTGGTCCGTAGAGAGACTGCAAAACGGCTTGGTTGTAAGACTCCTGTAAGATCGCTTTGTACTCTGGATTCTTTGCGAAGTCCACTCCGTACACACCAGCGAAATGCTTTAGAATCGGCGATCCATCTAGCAAGTTCGGTGGGGCAAATAAAGCTGGGTTTATCGACTTGCCTATCATCGGCGTTTGGTACGACTTTAAGTCTGGGAGAGTTGGCTGTCCATTATTATTTACCAGGACTTTTACGGCAACCTTTCTGGCGTGATTTGCTGCAGCGGCTGCCGCGGCCAACATACCGCTTTCTTGCATTTGTAGCTGCTTTCTCTTGGTCTTGTATCGTCGATTCTGGAACCAAATTTTGACTTGTGTTTCGGTAAGTTTGAGGCTGACCGCCAAGTCGGCGCGTTCGGGGCCCGAGAGGTAGCGTTGTTGACTGAATCTTCTTTCCAGCTCGTACACCTGAGCGTGGGAGAAGGCAGCCCTGGATCGTTTCTTGCGTCCCCCATTCTGGGAGTATTCGTGGGGTGTGTAGCTTGGTGAGTGCACCATTCTGGAGTCCGTGGGTGGCGGGGTGCTGCATTTTCTATCGTACTGAAGGTTGAAGGGTTTGTAGCCGATATCGGAGTTAGGGGACGAGTTGCGACGGACCGGCGAGTCTGTGTTTGAAGATCGCGAGTCGTAGTCATCTGTAACAAAGAGGAAATTGTTTAGTTAAAGTTATTTTGAAATCAATTAATTTACGTCAAATAATCCAGAAATAATCCAAATTCCTCCTCAAATCAATCAAATCTAAAACCTGGGCTGTTGAGGATTCAAATGGAGCGACTGTAAACGAAATTAAAGATATTGTGGGTGTGTGGAAGGAATATTGTGAACAACTTTTCACTGATGACAGCATAACACCAACGGGAAACATTAGTTTGAATTTAGATACTCCGCATAATACTATGGAACCATCTATACTAAAGAGTGAAGTACGTGCCGCAATAAACCATCTTAAAAGAAACAAAGCCGTAGGAGCTGATGACATCCCAATAGAGATCTTCAGAGCAATGGGCGAATACGGAGTTGAAATGCTGCATGTTATCTGCAAACGCATATGGGAGACAGGGAAATGGCCTCAGGACTGGGCACACTCCGTATTCATACCACTGCACAAGAAGGGATCTACAAAGAAATGTACCAACTACAGGCTTATAGCTTTAATATCACACGCCAGCAAAGTACTCCTCCATATCATAAACACAAGACTGCAAGCTTTTCTAAATCCTGAAATAGCGCCGGAGCAAGCAGGTTTCGTCAAGGGTCGAGGAACCAGGGAGCAGATTTTAATTCTTCGGCAAATAATCGAAAAGTCTAGAGAGTTTAACATCCCACTTTATATCTGCTTTGTCGACTTTCGTAAGGCCTTCGACACCGTAAAGTGGCATAAGTTATGGGGCGTACTTATTGATATGGGAGTACCGAACCATCTAGTTCATCTCATCCGCCACCTTTACGAGGACGGAACAGCGACTGTACGAATAGATGACATCGATTCGAAAAGCTTTCAGACCCATGCTGGCGTGCGGCAAGGCTGTATACTCTCTCCACTCCTATTTAATATCTATACGGAGTGTATTATGAGGATGGCTTTGGAGCAATGGGACAAGGGAATTTCGGTGGGAGGGCGGAAGATGTCCAACTTAAGATACGCCGATGACACAACTCTTCTCGCACAAACAAAAGAAGACCTAGAACAGCTGTTGACACGATTAGAAACAACTAGCCTCTCCTTCGGACTCGCGATCAATAGAGACAAAACCAAGATGATGATCGTGGACCGAGCTGAACTAAATCGACCCGATATGCACATGATTGGCAACTGTGAGGTTGTCCAAAGCTACGTGTACCTCGGCTCTACGATCACGAATTCAGGGGGTTGCGAGGACGAGATTAGAAGGAGATGTGCTATTACAAGATCTGCGGTAGATAAGCTGAAAAGAGTCTGGTGTAACCATAACATCACCAAAGCCACAAAAGTCCGCCTGATGAGAAGCTTAGTCTTCCCAATATTCTTGTATGGCGCAGAAACGTGGACGGTTCGCCTGAAAGACCGGCGCAAAATTGATGCACTCGAAATGTGGTGCTGGCGGCGATTGTTGCGGATTCCCTGGACAGCGTTTCGGAC
>DWJK01002864.1:0-13951 GCA_018248815.1 Croniades pieria auraria
CATAACAAGTCATTTATTATTTAGATCACAGAATTAGCTTAGACTGAAAATTATTAAAACAGCATTTTCAGTCAATTAACAACAAAATGTAAAACAATTAACAAAAAATGAACCAAGTCTAATTATTTAGACTATTATAATCATGCTTGATGATCAGGTGTGTAATATAATTATCACGGTTTTATTGTTAAACATGGATATCCTCTTAGAAAAAGGGCTTCTTTCAAAATAGCTAAACTTAGCGACTTTGTACAGTAACAAGATGTGTAGGTTTTAAGATTTGTAGTTTTTAAGATGTGTAGGTTGTAAGATGTGAAGGTTTTAAGATGTGTAGGTTTTAAGATGTGTAGGTTTTAAGATGTGTAGGTTTTAAGATGTGAAGGTTTTAAGATGTGAAGGTTTTACGATGTGTAGGTTTTAAGATGTGTAGGTTTTTTCACGATATGTTCCACTTTTATAGTAAAAGATATTAGCATACAATTGTTTATATTTAACAAGTATACGTAGTGTATATAAAATGAGGTTGGTTATTTCTTGAAGATTCTTTGGGGCCACTATCGAGTCTACTTTCGCCTCTAACCGGAAATACTTGTTGTGTTCAAATTAGCAGGTCGTGGTAGGCAGATACGATTGACACCAATTTTGGTCAATCTAGTGATTCTCTATGTTATTTCCAATTTCATATTACTTCTTACAATACAATACAATACAATTCTGATTGTGTTTTACAACAAAAAACAAGGAAATAAGTCCAACAATAACATTTATTTAACAGATATACATAAATTATCTGTATGAAAATTAATATTAAGACAATTTCCGTTACAGTGATATATAATTCATTTTGTCTTCGTAATAAATTTTGTTTTAATAACATTCTGCAAAATAAATCGTGTTTTTATCACATGTCAATATCATGTTATTCGCGTGTAAGTTAATTTGAATAAACGTGCGACTAATCGCACTCACGATGACGAGACAAAGGAGTGCTTAATTGCGACATGACGCGCGACTCAGGTGCATTCCGCGACGTTCCGGTGAACGCACGACCTAGTCGCGTGCCTTCTTGAACGTGTCTTCACGGGAATTGTATTTTTAATTTCTGAGAACTTGTATACTGAGTATAAATACAAGTTCAATACATTAACCAGGTGCCTACTGATGGAGGAGTAAGAAGCTTCTTAAATCAGCGTGCGCGTATGAATAGAGTGTATAAAAACACAAGGTTTCTAGGGTGAAATATATTTGGCACTCAGTGCTCTCCATCTATCTTGGAACGGAGTTTCCGGGTAATAATGAAGCGGTAATCATTAATTGAGCATCCTTAACAAAAATTGCCTTAATAACTTATGCCTACTTAAAGGTAAAATTTGAATAAATAAAGACATGAATAGGTCGCAATGTTAGTTATTTTTTAGTTTTCTGTTCTGTGTAGGTTCCTCGTCATCTAAACATTGGCCGTATCTCACTTCCATACATTTGCTTCCCTGAAACAAAGAAATTAGTTTTAAAATAGCTCCTAAAATGTTAACTTTTGTAGAACACAAATTATTTCAGTCATTTATAACAAGTAAATTTTTTTTTTGTTTTGAAACACCAAATATTCAATCAAAGAAAGTTGTAGGCTACAAAGGCAAAATCATTTCCAACTGGGAATAACTGTCGTATCGCAGAAAAAGATTGCTAGTATAAATTACAGAGGCTGAAAGCTAATTCTTATTTTTTTTTAAACTGTAATGTATTAAATCATTTCAATTAGTTCCTTAATTTCAATAACAAATCAATAAACATTTAAAAAAATAAATTCGGTTAAACTGAAATTCTTAATTCGGCTTAAACTGATAAACATTTTTCATTAAATATTTTCTTTGACTTTGACTGCTTCGTTGGTCGAGTGGTTGCAAGCGCGACTGCCGATCGGGAGTTTCTGGGTTCAAATCCCCGGTCGGGTACTATTGCATTTTTCTAATTTAAAATTTTTAGTAGTGCCTCAGAGTCTGGATGAGTGCCCGCTGTATGGCAATAGGCTCATCACCTATTCCATTGTGGGACTTAAACGTACTATACTCCTCTGCCTACCCCTTCGAGGATTACAGGCGTGATGTTACGTTCATATTCTTTTCATGCCACACTAGAAATTTTGTTTTGAACACTTCTAGGACATTTATATAACTGTTCAACTACACCGTAAGTTTTCAGTGAATCTTAATATTTCTTTATTATTTTTGCCTATATTTGCCTGCCCTGTTAGTAAAGTCGATAGGGGCTCTGATTTTCGAGCTGTAGGTTGGTTCAATTTCCATCCAATACACATGTCTGTAAGCTGAATAGAAGTGTTTGTTTTTTGTCTGAGGGTGAGTTAGATTATTCGATTTTCTATTTACACGTTGGACACAAATTTTTCTTCAGAATCTGAAGGATTAAGTCCAGGGTCAGCCCCACTGGCCATGTATGTTTTAACCGACTACGTACAGCTTGGAAAACATTATGAACTCTTAGGTGTGCAGATTTCCTCATATTGTTTACCTTGGCCGTTACAGCAGTTGGTGTTTAATTTCAGACAACCATTTTTTTTGCAAAGGTGTGTTAGGAGCTGACTCCAGGAACTCGGTATAGGAGGCTAAATTCTAAACTAGCAAACTATCACCACTTCATGTTATTATTATGAAACCAAAATTAATTTCCGTAACATGATCGCCCACATGTAACGTAACATGATTATAGTGATACCATAACCATGAGAAATGTCTGGGTCAGATATCGTTTTAAATACGAGTACATTTGGTCATATATTTAATACGAAATCTGACCCAGATATCAAGAGCCATCCCTGCATCCGATACCTCTTACTGCATACCTCGTTCCGTTCCGTATGAAAGTGAAATTACGCAACCGCCTCCAACGTGCAAGTCGCCATCGCTTTCACTCGGAACTTACGTAACTGCTGACATAACGTAATGACAACGTAACGCAAAACTCATTACGCGCGTTTACAAGTTTAACTTAACAGTTGTAAACAATTTTCGTGGAACACGTTCCGTTTTTGATGCGTTATTGATTATCTAAAAGGTGTGATTAGTGTTTGGCGGTTGCGTTTTTTTTTTACATTACACAGTTTATATTGAATGGATTACGTTTTGAAAATGTAAATTTGATGTTTTGTGCATAATGGATTTTTTACCTACTGCGTATTTGACTTTTTCCAAGACATAATATGTCAATAAGTACATATGTGTGTTCATGATAAACAAAATGAAGAAGTGAGAATTACGTTTAAAAATTAATGGGATAAGTTAAAAATGTATGCGAGAGAAGATAAGAAGAGAGAATTGAGAACCGAGAATAAGAGAGATTTGGACGCTGCTGTACTTACAGTAAGGGGCAAATTTAGTAACAATTGTCGTTATCCAGTATTCTTATAATAAGCGTCTATGTATATATGGAAATATTTCGACACGATTACTTGGATTGCGCTAATAGCGGACATTAATGACCCATGGTATGCATATTAAACTTACGAGTTTCGTATACTGATATGAATTTTATAGAGACCTTTTGACTATTCAACATTTTTATCACTTTCGAGCTGTTTGATTAAAGCATTATTAAACTGTATATTTTCGATTGCCTTAATGTTTGTTATATGTAAAAATTCGAGATAAATAATATTTTCGGCAAATATTCTAAAAAAAATTGACGATTCGTGACCTACTATTCAATTCATGTTGAACACGTATGTGAGGCTGGCGGTTGTGGATTGTGGTCTTCATATGGGGGTTTGTTTTAGGGTGTAAAATTTGATAAATTATATATTTTTATCTGATTACCCCTCCTGCCTTACCTGAAGTCAGCGAACCATGTATTAAGTTGTCAAAAATTATTATTATTAAGTTTCAATATTTGAGATACAGCTGACCATTCGTATTAAACTAACCTTGGCAATGTAAGCCTTCATGTAGAAGTTTCCGAAGAGTACGATGAACGAAATCATGTAGATGATAAGGACGTAGTGCATCCAGAGGGGAAACTCGCAGCCAGTTCGGATACCATTGATGCCAAGGATCAGAGCACAGGTGAATTGGATCTGAAAGACGAAAAGCATACACAGATTTAAACAGGCAATAGTAGTAATGTCCATGGCCAGTAGTTAAATATCATGTATAAGACTTTATATCACGTTAAGCGCATAAAGTACACATGTAATTTTAACACAATGCAGAAAATATTATTGAACAAAGTACAATTAATGTAGAGATTGCAATGTTTAATGACTTAATTACGGTTTTAAAGTAATTATCATCAATTTTTATCGTTACACTTTTGGACCCAAATCTCTCAGACTGAAAAAAGTTAAGGCCACATTTTACGACGCAAGTTCAGGTTTGTACGTTACTAACCGATTTTAAAACTTTACAGAAAAATAAGGTTTAATATTAATAATTTAATAATTCCTTCGTATGTTAAAAACAAAAGCTACTAAGGGAACACCCGCGTACAACAGTGCTATGACAAAAGGGTTGACAAAGATAAGGTTCTATTTGTATTTGAGATACGTCTCAGATGTGTAACAAAGAGTATGCAGGTAACGAAAGTGCAGATTAAAATGAGGCCAGGATCCCTTTTCATGAAACTCGCTCGGTTTCCATTAGAATGGCGTATAAAATTGATATACTGTAGGTATATGTAACAATATTAACATATTGTTTCATTACACCCACTTATCGTTGGACGTCCTCCAGCTAGGTAGAGTGATGATATACATATGTTTAAGCGACTAGCAATGGTTGGGAACGAAGAGCTGACGATCGAGATCAGTAGCGTGCTGCTTGAAAGGCCTATGTCGGTGAACGGAAACGGCCATGATGATGATGACAATGACGATGATGATGGTAATGACTATGATGATGATGATTATTATGATAAAGATACATATCTTTGCGATATTAACATCATTTTTCATTCAAATAATTTTATTCTGTCTGAATAATCAGATTAATGAATTGTTAGATAATTAACGTTTATAATGAAATTATATTATGATAGCACTATTATGAAAGAACTATTACAAAATTGTATGGAAATACTTTTAACAACACGTCTGCAATCCCCGAAGGGATAGGCAGAGGAGTGTAGTACACTCCCATGTTTCACCAGTTACGTTTACGTTCCATGGAACAGGTGGTGAGACTATTGCCATACACCGGGCAGTGATCCAGAAAGTTGGATTGTATGGAAGTACTAGTACTAGTTAAAGTATATTTTAAATTAAGTTAGATTCAATTTCAATCTACCCTTTAATAAAGTCGTACAATATACTCGTCGCGTATTCTAATAAGATTTTAAAATAGTCAGCTGAAGTGAGTATGAGAATTATAATATTTTATTTGGTTAATTAAGATTCGTCTAGAATTTAAAATATAACGTGGGAAATTTCGCAAGAATGATTATAAATTATCGAGTATTAGAAAGTGAATATTTGATCTGACCAAAGAATGTTCCTATGGATTTACGAATAAGAGGTTTTAAGAATATCTCAATAGAATGACTATTTCAGTGTAACAAGTCACGTGATGCACTTAAATTATGGTATGTTGTGTGTATAATAATAATAATATTTCAAGATTATAAATATATGGTGTATAATTATTTTTGGAGTCCGCAACTCGGAGTAAGAAATGTAGCATATTCTAATCAGATATTGTATAAAGATTACACTTACCAATTGAAGAATTGTGAGGTACTTCTTCCACCAGAGATACTGGCTGACGGCTGGTCCGAAGACGGACAATCCGTAATAAGTGTACATCAGTACATGGATTGCACTGTTCACCATCGCTGGGAGGAAGGCTGCCAAACGATAGTCAAAGTCTATAACGTACTAGAAATTGTAGAAGTCTTGCTAAGATTTAAATACGTTTATATGAAAAAATTCTCGTCTTGTGAATTAATTTGTCGCCGCATTTTAAGGCTAATAAGGAACATAGGTTAATAAAAAATGAATGTAATATTCTGTCCACTATAAAAGTCCTCCTTTCTCCACAATGTTTATGAAGTTCTGATACTATCAAATCAATCACACTCACTTGATCCGCTGGGCACCCATTTAATCCCAATCCACCAGAAACTGAACATAGTGGAGTGATGGTACACGTGCAAGAAAGTCAGCTGCTCGTCCTTCTTTCTCAATATGAAAAAGAAAGTGTCGCAAAATTCTAGCAACTTCGAGAAGTAATACCACCACACGGCATCAGCTATCTGGAAAATAAAAATAAATATTACAGAATGAGACAATGGCAACTTACACTGTGGTATTTAATACATCATGAATTGTAACGCATCCAAATTTGATCTTACTGACTCATGGAAAAGAATACATCGTGTGTAAAATGTGTAAATGAATGCCTTGGAATTCACCATAACATTGTCTAAGGCGTGTGAAGTCTGTCAATCTCTACTTGGTTGACGTTGTAGACTGGCCTCAACCCTTGTCGCTCTGAGAGGAGAGCCATGTCATACATTTGAACGATAAAAGAGGGAATGTTGATAATAGTTTGGTGCACAATTGTATTGTATTGTACTATTTGCAAGATATTAAATAAACTACAATACTTCATGTCTTTAAGGTCTGTGCATACAAAGAACATCAAATAGACCGCAAATTAAATAAAGATTGGGTGACCTCGAAAATACTAACTATGCAAAGAAACAAGTATTTACAAAAACCAATATTTTTATACGTTTGTATTTATTTAAAATAAAAAGGCAGTCTTATTGTTGTACATCTCATTCTCTATTTGCTGATTTTTCTTAAGAAATTCGCAAAAGAATAGACCAAAGGAGAGAAAAATTAAGTGAAATAATATTTCAAATATAATTTCGGTGGACGTGCTGTTGTTATAAATGTTATTGTAATTTTTTGGTAATTGTTGGCGCCATAATTACGAATACAAATTTATAACAAGACCGTAAATAAGGTTCGCTTCCATGACACAAAGTATCGCAATTCTTTGCACATAGACTGGAACCGATAAAACTTTTAAATGTATATATAGTATATAATATGTCTGGCGACTACTTTGGCATCTACTGCGTTTATTCGGAAATCTTGAAATCGTACGTCATGGCAAGCCACTTTAAGCCATCGATCACGTATATGACATACGCGTCCAGACATCTTCGGGTAATACTTATAATAAAATAGTTGGTTATTTTTTCCTCCCTATATTGATATCATTGTTACCCCTTGTCAAAATCTTTGGTAGAGCTTCACGACAGTTAAGATTGACAGGACCGGATCACTCTTGAAGAGTATTTTAAATATTCGAATATGTTAAGACAATCAGACTTATCTCAGTCTCCGTTGCGACCTCGCTGTGAGCGGCGGGACCTCAGGAGGATGACCTCATGACCTTGTACAGATCCGAAACTAGTCCATCAGGCTATTACGAAAAACGTACGTGAGTTAAACCGGTACAGTTTTAGTAATATTAAGACAACTTCACACACGGCAGTCGCAGCGTAAGACGGATGATGAAGTACCTACATATAAATATACCTATATTTTTACAGTAATTTTATAATATTCGGAAACAATAAATACTTGCGCTCATCTCACAAGTATTGATCCCAGGTGAGAATCAAACCTACGACCCCTGTCTTAGAAGTCACGTTCACTAACCACCGCACCAACGGGTCGTTTACATGTGCATTGCATTAAAAATTCTACATGAACATTTTGATATTTTAAATGTGATACCAAATCTCACTGTCGCTAGAAAGTTTACATTTTTTTTGTAGTATTAATATAAACTGCGTTGAAAATCGTGCGGTTTCATTTTACATAATAGGCCTGTTTACAGATTTTTACAAAAAGTTATGATATTCATTCGCTTCTAGCTATTTTAAAACTATTCAAAAATTTAAAAACTCCTTGCACGGAGAGTAAAATGTTATAACAAAGATCTAGATATCCTCCTAGAGAATTGCCCCTGCTTTTAATAGAGATAATGGCTTTTTGTCAAGTCATGCCTTGAAAAGCAAATTTTAATAAGCCTTTGGGCTCTTAGCTTTTATGTATTTTACTCGTATATAACAGTGTACATTAGAATCTGGTTGCTTTCATATGATCGTAAATGTAATAGAGATTAAAAAAGCAACCTTTTGAAAAGTGTATTAATTGACTGCCTCATTGGTCGAGTGGTTGCAAGCGCAACTGCAGATCGGAAGGTCCTGGGTTCAAATCCCGGGTCGGGTACTATTAGATTTTTCTAATTTGGAATTTGTAATAGTGGTTCGGAGTCTGGATCTGTGCCCGGTGTACCGCAATAGGCTCACCACCTATTCCATGGGACGTAAACGTAACTGCTGAAACGCGAGAGTGTACCACACTCCTCTGCATACCCCTTCGGGATTACAGGCGTGATGTTACGTATTAATTGATTGTTAGGTGAACAAGTGCGTAAATTGGAATTTTAATAAATCTTACTTCAATTGTCTACGCTTCGTAACTATAAGATGAACTGAAGTCCTTAGCAGTGACTTGATTGTTAGAATTATGCAATTATTAATTTAATTTTCGTATATATCAAGAAAAACGCAAAGAGAGCTCTACTTTAAAGCCGGCGAAACATTGACCACTCCTTGGGTGTTGCAAATGTCCATAGGTGACGGTGACCACTTACCAGCAGGTGGCCTGTCTGCCTATTTGCTAGGCTAAATATATATTTAAAAAACAAATGATTAATTTGTTACCTAAACACAGCAAATAAATGACAGATCAAATGGCTATTAATAATAATAATGAATAACTGGCTAGTTATTCATTAATTTTGCACATAAATAACGATATTCCTATGTTTTACCGTGGCTTGAAATAGGAACAAAACCTTGCATTTTATATTTTATAAAATAATTTTGTGATATCAAGAAATTAATGAAATTTACACCTACATAGATTTTTATACAGCGAAGTAACATTGCCTGTTATCTACAAAATAGAAAAGTTTCCCATATAACAAAATGTCGCTGAAGATATAATTTACTTTCCTATTAATAACTTTGTCGTGTCCCGAGGGTTCATAAAATCAACTCACTGGATGTCAGTTCAGTTCAAAGGTTTCATTTTACATCCATTAAAGTACCTGCAGAAGCTCTTCAAAGCTAAACTTTTGCGCGCCTTATCGTCTATTACGTCATTCAACAGGTGCATTTTGTTTGAAGACAACAGAGTAAATTGAACCCCTGCAAATTCTGTGTATCATTTACGGATAAAATATTTGATACTTCCATCACTGCAATCAACCCTTTTTCGTTCTAATCTTGGACACGGGCCTCCGGTCACAATGAGAAGTGTCAAGGACGGAGTTTGTCACATTGTCAAAGTGCGGGATCGCAGACTTAACAAACCTTTGAGAACATTATGGTGAACTGCAAATGCTGCCGGTTTTCTCGTGATGTTTTCCATCACGGTTACAGTTAGTGACATATAAATGATAAAAAGTAGTACTAGAAATTCGTAATCGATCCATAATGATCCGTCACCCATTAAAATTAAAGGCTCCGTAATTTGTTTCATTTTCAACATTTTTATCACTTAAGGCATTTTTACGATCACGCAATATGATTGAGGGTATTCGTAATCCCGTTCACCTTTCTACTCTCAAAGGTAACAGAGCGTATTATTAACCCCGAGCTCCTTAAGATTCTATAAGATCCGCAACTGCTTATAATAATAATCATTATAATCATTCTATTATTATCAAGATTCTAAAACATCCTCAACTGACTATCGATCGTCAATTTGGGTTTATGCAAGGTTTGGCGACCTACTAGTGTGCCTCATGCACTGTTGAGTCCAAGTCATTGCGAGTATGGGAAGGCTTTAGCCGTCAGCCTATATTTTACGAAGGCTTTGGATCAGGCTTTGTACGCAGCTTTTCTATCGAAGTTACCATCTTATGGACTCCCCAACAACTTATGCGAATGAGTAGTCAGTTATCCGACATCTCCAACACCACTTCCACCACCTTTAAGATCGTTATTGACGGACGTTTTTGGACAGGCCACTCATTAATACTGCTGTGCCCCAGGGCTTAGTGCTTTGACCTACACTGTTTATTTTGAATATTAATTATATGACTGTATTTCTTTCCTATGAAACAGCCCGTGCTGGCCCTCACTCCCCCTCCTTCCCTACCCCTTCCCAAACTCCTTAATTCAGGCGGAAACACTTCGGCTCGCCACAAAAACGCGGTGAAGCTGTAGAGGCCATTAGGGTCAACAGCATAAGACACTTACAAAAAGAATATATGAAAAATCTTCTTGTTTTATCTTCATAATGTAAGTATATACGTTTTAAATTTTATGAAATTACGACAGACCTGCTTTAATATATATTAAAGGTTATATACGAATTACTGTACCCCTCTAAATGTTACTTTTAAAGTTAATATAAACGTTTCTCAATTCCCACACCTGATGAAATTTATCTTGGAATAGAGATTTAAAGAAACATGTGTGTGTATTGGGAAATAGGATTATTCATAATTTGAATGCTGTCAATTGCGGACCTTCGTTCGTAGCGAAATCGCGAGTATGACAGATGATGTCAATTACGTTTATCTGACATGTCTACAGATGGTATTTACCACATTATGACAAAATACTATTTCAGTGATAACCGTAAATGGTCAATTCGTTGATCGGCCTGTTTAGGTTACTTTACCTTGATGTCCGTGAGTCCTTGTACCTTAGTCACAATAAATATTATAAAAACGCATTGTTGGAAAGCAGATATGCGCTTTTGAAACTGAAACAGGGTACTAGTGTAAAATGTATATTGGAAATACTCGCATGGATCTCACCTGTAACTCATCAGGATCGTACTTCTGGTGGCAGGGTTCACATATGTAACTATATCTGAGTCTGAATGAGGCGGTCAGTAACCTTATAGCTATATACGCGTTTAATCCAGCCATCGCCAGATTATAGGGTACCAAGAGCCATGTTAGATGGAACGGCCGTCGGTTCTTCATCAATTTGGGACCTATCCAAACGATGAATAGGTACAGTAACGTGTACATCACTGTGGGTGCTGGAGAGTCCACTAACGGCCAGCCTTCTGTTCTTTTATCTGTAAGAGAAATAATTTGCATTAAGTTTTTACGATACATATTATAGATATTTTCTCGTATTATAACAAACGTAACATCACGTCTGTAATCCCCGAAAGGGTAGGCAGAGGAGTGTAGTGCACTCCCACGTTTCACCGGTTAGGTTTAAGTCCTATGGAATAGGTGGTGAGCTATACACCGGGCACTGATCCAGACTCCGAGTCACTACTAGAAATTCTAAATTAGAAAATTCCCACAGTACCCGACCCGAGATTTGAATCCAGAACCTCCTGATCGCCAATCGCGCTTGCAACCACTCCACCAACGAGGCAGTCAATAGCTTATCAAGAAAATATCTATATAAGTATAAATGGACTGGCTAATTAGCTTCGGAATAAAGTAATCACATAGTATACACAATATGGCTATTTTTAAACATATCTTTTGTTAACAATTGATGTACTGATTTATTAAATAATTATTTGATTTATTAATATTGTATAATGACAATAGCTTCAAGTAATTTACGATTATACTAATTTACCGCTCACATTTAACCAGCCCTGTATAACAAACTTTTAAACATTTTTATCTTATGGTTAACATTTACCAGCAAAGTTTTTGTATATTTTCTCGGTGAAAGCGCACAGAGTGTAATATTTTTTTAAACACTTATTAGTCATCCTAAAAGTCTTATTACACAATGTGATTAGGATCTCATTGTATAATGAGAATTTTTGTGTAACATTTTTTGCTCTCTTAAGCAGTTTTGATTTTAATACGAGACACTCTCCCCTAAAATTTAGATACTTTATTTATTCGTATGAAACACTTTGAAGTAAGTACAAGAACGTCCTAAATGCCTAAGGGATTTTTTTTCCCGTAGACGCAGTACTTCCCGGGCAACGAATTTTAAGAGCGGAATTTCCAGCTATTTCAAGAATTTTCGGTTCAAGTCCTGGCGCGCACTTCCTTTATAACAAAAAGAGCTTATTAAAATTAAACTAGGCTTACTGTAGAAACGATAAGAAAAACATCGTAAGGAAACCCGCATACCTTAGACATGTCCGTAATGTACTCTAACGGTAGGGTCTCCCAACCCGCAGATATATGTACTTATTTGTGTATACAGTATTTGTGTAAAGAGAATATAGATCAGATAAGGTTATAGATCTTTTAGTCTTTAATAACTGGAAATAACTGGTTACACCATTGATAAATCAAAATCAGTCACCAATTCCACGCAGTCTATTAAATCAATCCACATAGTAAATAATAAAATCCCTGATTAAATGATACGAGAAGTTAATGATTGATTTCGCTCTATCCATCTGACAACTTCATTTAATAAATATTTAAAACGCTGGTTAACAAATGTGGTATAACATCTGCAGATATTCAGTTTGTATTTGTATACAATAAAGTCCTATCCTGAATAGGATTATTTTCAAATAGGATAAAGAAAAATTGTTTGTGAAAAACGTATTTAAACTCACAAACAAAGAAATAATAGCCCTTTTATATCACGACTGTAAGTGGTAAAAAAATATTGGACCACTTCGTCCTCGTCTGTCCGCTCAAATTTTCAGTCTTATAAATCGCATGTCATTAGTGTTTGCGTAACTGACTTAATACTTTGTTAGGGAGCAGTTTACATACTGTATCTAGAGAAAAACGTTACTTTGTCGACTGCAAGACCTCTGTTAATTTTTTATGTTATCCAAAACAATTTATGGGTCATCCTTATCAACTATTTTACTATTCCACATTTGAACATTTATCAAAATTCTAAGGAGTAAATGTCTAAGGAAATCCTGCGCTGCCACGCTGACCAAGTGCTGATTTGCAGACTTTACACGCCTTAGAGAAATTTTGAAGTTGTGCAGCTTTCCTACGGATGTTTTTCTTAAGAAACGCGCATCTTTTGTAAACAGGTAAACGACGGGGTTCCCGGATTCAAATAATCCCGTCGTGGAAGACTGAATTCTAAGCAACTAAGCTATCGCCACTTAATGTCCACCACATTAGTGTTCATTAGTGTAATTATTGTGAACAGTGTAACTATAGCATAAACTTATGTAACCGTTTGGTCTTTTCATAACGCCTTTTACAAGAGAACACTATTGTTTAATTTCTCATTCTCTCATAGTTTAGAATATCGATGTCATTTCAAATGTCAGAAGGCGAGGAGACTCAAAATATGGTGCAGAAAAGTATAATGATTTTGTATTTGAAATAAATTTGATATAATAAAAATTAAGATAAAATGTATTGAACCGTTATTTTATGTCAACTGAGTTTTCGATTAATTGCGTTTGTCGTATTGTGGCTTCCCTCGAATACCTCATAGTTCCTGTAACTCCCTATAATATCCATCAAATTTCGCTACGATAACAAAATAAAAGGACAGTTCTAAGAAATGTAATATTTTTTTCTGGGAAGCGAATTGTGTTTATTGAAGGGATGATACGTTAAGTGTTTGCTTGAGGTCGGAAAGAAAAATTAAAAACGACACCTGTAGTTTTATCGGTTGCTTATAAGCGACAATGCTAAGTCACGGAAAATAATAATTTATTATTGATATTTTTCTTATCATTCGTCGTCGTTTACATGTTATCCACGACGTTTGCCGAGCCGCGGTCTTCGGCAAATATGCCCAGATCATTGCCACTTCAGAGAGCCAATCCTTTGAGCTATGTCGGTGACTTTAGTTCTCTGTCGTATAGACTCCGAGCATAACTCGCTTCATAGCTTGCTGAGCGACTTTGAACTAGTGGACTAGGCGCACCGTGAGTGTCCGCGTTTAAGCTCCGCATGTTATGACTGGTAGGACGCACTGG
>DWJK01002865.1:0-13949 GCA_018248815.1 Croniades pieria auraria
CTTATTCTAATGATATAGGGTACAAATTCGTTTACTGATATTCATATGGACATACCGAACGATTTCTATCAATCCCAATAATAACACTATTAACATTTATTAGAATTGATATACCTAACTAATTTATTTATTATTACAAATAAATCTCTTGTTAATAATCTTAATATTGAATTGTTACATGTTTACGCTATTTACAATAATATACATGCTTAATTAAAAATTACGTTCGACTAGTTGTAATAGAACATGCGTAGATAGCCAGTTACAACATTATATTTCATATTAAATAATGAAATGCGCATAAATTGGAAAAAATATAATAGGCCATTTTTGAGGCTAATAATAGGTCCATAAATACTTAAAAATGTTCCATTAAAAAATCACACTTTGCAGTCACTAAATCGTAAATGATTACAGTATTGTTCCACAATCAACAAAACTCACAAAATATAATCCATTTGTTTTTACCGATTCATATCTACACAACGTGAGGAAGAACTGTGATCTCTTTTATTACGTCACCAGTAGAACTAACAGTGCACATTTAGATAAAACATTGATCTACACGTCCGTTTGGCACAAGTCGCCGAAAGCCGGCAAGGCGTGATACTACCGAGTCACAGAATCTATCCGCGGATGAGGCGCTGGTGGGGGGTGGGTGGGAGCGAGCGAACCCTGCGAAATCCCACTCAGAACCGTCTGACCGTGGCGGAATGATGTAAGACGTGCCAACGTCCTAGTGCTGTCGTTGTCAAAATTAGGCCTCTCGTATTGATGCTTCGATCGATGCTTCTGGGGCTGCATTGCTTGCAACTCATCATAACCACCATCCCCTATGTAGTTTTCATCGTCTGATTCGTCTTCGCCAAAAGCACGATACGTTGTTTCAGTTTCGGAGTTCTTCCTAGATCTTATGCCATAAGTTCTATCTATTAAAGATTGAGTTACATCCGGTTTCACGTTCTTATCATTCTTATGTTCTTCTAAACTCTGATTATATCGGAGCTGAGCTTTCTGTGTCTTTTCTAGAGAGGGCAAGTCATAAAACTTGAGAACGTTAGGGTGCCCTTGGAAATATTTTTCACTGTACACATTTCGATTGTAATAGCCACCGTTGCTAGCCGGATAAAGTTCTTCATCTGGCGCGTACCGGTTATCAAAATTATCAACATTTTTACCTCCTGGAGGAAACCAGCCCTGTTGAAAACAATTAACATATTTACTAGCGTAACATAACCATTTATATTTTTATATTAATAATTATACCTGCCTGGTATTTAAAGAGGACCGAAACAATTAATGAATATAAAACTACGGAACGATAACAAACCGGAGGAAAGCATTTATCATAACGAAAACACTCACCAATGAACTGACGCATTGCCTGGTATTGGCAACAAGAGTAACCGATGCATAGGCAGCAGGCGAGGTTGCGGTTTTACTTGTATTCCATTCGTTGCCAGTGACTCGTGACGATGTCACTTCGGCATATTCAGGTAGCGGTTGTGCCACTTTATCGTATTCTGAATTCGTTTTGTCCTTACTTTGATTTGTTTGGTTCCCAGACATGCACAAGCCTGGTTGATTTTCCATCCACAACAACGATTCCGTCTTTGTTACAGTATTTTTATTGTAACAGCTACTCAATGGATGTGACAGTGATACAGCAGCTTTAATGTTCATTTGTGTAACTAAACTCGTTCCATTTGAATCTAAGAAGAAAATGTTACAATATTAAAATATCATTTTAAATTATACAATTCACAAAAACGCAGATCAGCTTTTTATAATTTACATATAAAGTTACCCGTTTCTGGAGCGCTTACAAGATATGAACGCGGTATAACACAAACAAAGCGAGCGAAATTGGCTTAAAGGTAACTGGGTGAGCCGACAAACGAATCGCCTGGAGAAAGCGAAATAGAAAACATTTACATTTACTGCGTCTTTATTTCTCGGATTTGTATCATTCCTTTGTACCCCGAATGTGAATGTAAAGTGAAAGAGATCCACTGCGCTCGAGAGAGGGCTCGTGCTACCTTTCAACTCGAAAGTAATCTAGCAACCCTCCCGTCGTCGCATGGCAAAGCCTCCATCAAACAAACGCTCGGTACCCTGTGCCACCCTACGACACCCGTGGAATGTTTTTAATTTTGAAATTCTGATGCTGATTCCACAAAAAAATGTAACCATTTGGAGATAAGCCAAGTGTTTGCTTTTTTTGTATTACACTAGCCGGTTTGCTTAAGGACAATGTTTGATGTTGTTAGTTTGGATTTATTTTACTCACCATAAATATTCGGTAGCGCTGACTTTTTAGCAAATATGTTATGTTTTCGTACGTAAATAATACCACCAACCATTATGATCTTGAACAACACAATGGCTCCAATCAGAAAATAAAACCAGGTTTCCATTACAAAATCACCAGCGACGATAGATACTTCACTGTTATTAGGATACCTGCAACGATATTGTAAAAGGCTTTATTCACGATAATTAATATGTTAGGGGTATTCGGCATTGTATTTAAATTTAGACGGTCGCTTATAAAGAATGTTTTAACTTAATACCTTGATAAAGGATCCAATCCGACTAATCTTGAATCAATATTCAGGTACACTTTTTGGCTGAATGGACCCAGACCGACTATAGTTTCAGCCGCAATTTGAACAGAATAACTAACTCCCGAAGTCAAATTAGTCATAATCAAACTTGTAGCTTGTTGAACCGTAGTATTTATAGCTATCATAGATTTATTTGCTGGTATATCTAACCAATTTAATACAACGTTATAACCGGTTATAATGCCATTTTGTAAATTAGGCTCTGGAGGAGACCATTTCAAATGAACCGTTGTTGTATTCACAATGAACATTTCTATATTCGTTGGTGGACCATCGGGTGCTGAAAAATTAAGTTTTATTAATATCACGATTATTTCATAACGACGTACAAATATTTTTAATATAATAGATACATACTGTCGTCTAAGGTTTGAGCTATTCTGGAATTCGAGGGTTTCCCCTCAAATTTCTTATAAAAAGGTACGAGGAAAAACTCGTATCTCGTATATTTTCTCAAGGATGTTATTTCATAACCAGAGACATCGTTGGAATGCAAAATAGTTTTCATCTCAAACTCGCTCGTTGTATTATCCAAGGGCCTAAAATATATGAAGAGTCCTTCCAGGTAGAAAAAGTTTAATATTTCCCACATCAACTTTATTGTCTTGGAATCAATCGGAGTTGCTTCAATTAAATCCACTATATTATCAGTCATAATATTATTTCTATACTCTGTATTATTAGAGAATGCTCCCGACTCCCAAAACGAACTGCTATCCTCTCCGACAGTGATAGAATCTGATACTGGACTCGGTGCAGATAAGCCATGTGAGTTCTCCGCTCTTACAATGAACATGTACGTGATGCCTGTTATAAGAGACTTAACCACATATTGCGATTGATAAACTCTTTTAGCTACAACAACCCAGCCACGCGAATTTCTGGGCGTATTGTTACCGGAAAGGGTTTCTCTCGAAAACATTTCTACTTGATATCCTAGAATGGACGATGATCCAATTTTATTGTTCTGATTCCAAGTTATAGTTACACTAGAATCAGTGATATTGTAGACTAGAGGTTTTGTAGGTGGTCCAGGTAGAGCAGATATGTCTGCAGCTCTAAAAAAATGTATGTTTGGATTTGTTGGACTATCTACTTGCAGCAGCCCACTCCATACATACTTTCCATGTTGCGATGAAGCAACGCACGTGTAAGTACCACTATCAACTTTGTCTAAATCTTTTAAAATAAGTGTTCCGTCATTTGAAACGTTTCTTTTATGATTTTGTATTAATGCTTCCCCTTCGAAATACCAAGCAATGATTGGTTCAGGTGTGCCGATGGCCGTGCAGGGGAAAACTGCCATCGATTTTATAGGTAACGTTTGGTTAGAGGGTCCATTTGTTATGATTGGCGGTGGCCGGTCATCGTCTGACGTCATGCTTAGTTTTCCTCTAACAAATGAGCTACCAGCAAAATTGACCGCCGAACAAACTATCGTATTACCGCTGTCTTTTTTATTAGTATCATTTATTATTAATACTGTTACTCCATCTATCACGGCAGAAGCGTGATACTTTCCTTTTGAAGTACCAGGAAAAATTATTGTCCTATTGCCTTCTAAACTCCAAAACATAGTAGGATCTGGTTTACCAGACGATGTGCATGTGAATATTGCCGACGCTCCACTTTCTGCTATAATTGAGCTAGGTCGAAGTGTTATTGAGGGCGGGTCTAAAACAAAAAGTCAGTATTACTACAGAATTTAATGAACTTATTTCAGAATCCATTGTTTTCCTTAAGAGAAGATAATAACTTTGTATTAGACTCGATTTTTTGCTACATTGCACTTCAGTATGAACCAATACAAAACAGGAACAAAGATATTTTTTATAGCACAATGTATTTAATTGTTCAGAAAGGATTAAAAACTTACCATAAACTGTTAAATAGCCGCTTGCACTCACTGCGCCAACAGCGTTGTCAGCTTCACAGGTGTATTCGCCCTCGTCCGTCAGGACAACATTGTCAAGTCTAAGACTTCTGTCATCGAGAACTTTGACACGGCCTAGTGGCATATTACCACCACCAGCAGTTCTACGCCATAATACATCGGGCAGTGGATCGCCTCCAACTCGGCATTGAAATGTCACACTGCCGCCAGTCTGTGCTATTACGTCTTCCGGACCCGCGATCAAATATGGTTTAACTGCGCAAAATTTGAAACGCGTATTATTTTCATATTCTACTAATGTATCCAAGTATATGGAGGCTTTATATCAGAATGTATTCAATGCTTGTATCGCATACTTACTATGTATTCTCAGTGTAGCTATAGCTGATTCTCTAGTACCAGCTGCATTCCGCGCAATGCATTGATATCTACCGGCGTCAGTTTGCCTCGCATCTTGTATTACGAGACTCCCACCGTCTACTAAATGCATTCTGAAGCAATATTATAAAAGTTAATAACCTCTAAGTATAAACGCAAAATAATATTGAATAAAATTCATTTCTTTGAACAAAGCGCAATGTAACAAAGTCATTCAAATATGGGGCGGAATAATTCAATAGGAAATTAACATTTAATAAGGGGCCCGGTGAGGCAGAACTATTCAGATTTTTACTTGATTGCTTGTCGTGCACTTCAGATATTCCCCTTCTCTTATAACTTTGATGTGCCCTCCCTATGACTGTTAATTATTTTTATGCTTGAACATACTCGCTCTTACAAGATACGTCCTAGCGCACAGATTGACAATTTTCTTGAAGAACAAAAAAAATTCTGAGGGTTTTGATAAATTCATAAAACATAATTGATGCTAATAGAAATAGGTTATAAAAATAACAAACTAAACGTAGTCGTATTACCTGCTAAATATATAAAATGGACGGTAATGCTAAAAGAATTGGAATAGCAAATATTTAAAATTAATTAAGCTGGAAATAAAGCCAACATGGCGTACCCAAAGAGACAATGGACAGAACTTAGTTTACGTCTAAAATCGTAGTGCAATTATAAAATTCCGTATCGCACGAGTGATTCAACGTCGAGTGACTATTCTGCTGTGAATTCATAAGACTATCTCGTTTCCACCATCCCATTTAACTCTAAAGAGCTCTTATCAACTACCCCGATTACACGTCGAGAGCGCTCCATCAGCCTGTCTACCTAGATGGCAACTTTTATGCAAGGCTTTATTATCATATTTCAGCTATGGAGTTTAGCGCATTTCGAGAAACGACGTTTTCGTTCGTGTCTGCGTTGGAGTTTAACGGGACTACACTTTTGGGATTTACTTTTACATTCAACTAGAATAAAACATTCTCAATTCACAAACCTGGAATCAGCGTCAAAATGTAAAATCTGGCCATTTTTCTTCCAATAAACTGAGGGCTCTGGAGAACCTCTTGGTGGAGAGCACTCCAATATCACAGTCTCGCCTTGAGCCGTCTGAGTGGTCACCGGCTCTAGTCGAAACTCTTCGCGGAGCACTATAGGGAAATTATGATAATGTACACGTAATTTCATACTCCCTCAGAGTAAAAAACACAGAATTTTACATAACTTCAACTGAAGCATGAAGGTTTAAAACTTACCAGCCACATGAAGAGTAGCGTTCCTACTTCTAGCAGTTCCATAGGAATTTGTGGCTTCACACCAATATACACCAGCATCCGAATGAGCTCGTCCATGTGTTGCTCTTAAGAAAAAGAGTCCACCAGCCGGAAGAAGGCTTCTATGAGTATCAGATACTACTAGTACGCCTGCTTTGTACCATCTGATAGTCGGTGGTGGGGATCCTCCGGCACGACAATTTAAAGTAGCAGGCTGGTGTCGTGCTACTGTTACGTCCAAAGGTTGTTCAATTATGTACGGTGCTTCTCCACTACTCATATAGTCATCGCTTAGACCACCGCTGACAGGACCTGTTATAAAAAGAAAAACTATTTTAAAAATGGTATCAAAATTTCAAAGTTAACCTTTTCATTTAAGCACATTGATAACAATAATGGTCATAATATGCATGCATTATTCCTTGGAAGTAAGGTCTAAGACGTCCTTTATGTCAGATCTTAAGTCTAAATGCCATTGTTTAAGTTCGGTACTTATGGTACTTGAGCGCGCCATACGGTTTGTTAGGTCCGCCCATTGCTATTTATCGTGCACAAGGCTCCAGCCTTTAATTTTGATTTAGTCCAACAATAGCCCTTTCTGGTCTCCACGGTAAATTTTAATAATAGGTGGAGTGTGTCATTTACAGCTACTCTAAAGAAGCACACACAATAATAATGAGCCATAAACATAGGCTTTCTAAGCGAGAGTCCCCCAAGGATGCTATTGGGACCCTCACTATTTTACCGTGTTTGCTGCGAACGCGCAGATGTTAGTTTTTGACACTCGAATTGATGTATGTCTATTGTTGTTGCCTTAAGCTATTATTATAGCGACGCAAAAATCGATTGCAGAAAAAAAATCGTTACATTGTCGAATTTTACCCAAAAATTGACTGTCCGCAATTATCTGAGATTCGGTTTTGGGACAAGGTACTGTTGTCGAAATCAATAGAGATTATTCCCTTTGTGCAAAATAATTTGTGTTTATTTATTCACGTGTCCCAATATTGTGAATGCGGTGCGGTACTATGGCTAATCTATAATTGAATCTCCATTCTGTTATCTTTCGATTTTTGTAGCCACGTAAAAGCTTCACATTCGATTTCAACGTAGCGTAACGTTAGTATAATGTGACCTAATTTCTAATTTTATTTACTTTCTGTCTTCAAAGTTTGCATTTAATGTAACGTACAAAGAAGTGTGATTCATTCGGCTTACTCTCTTTTGTACATGCGTGATATGGATGTTTTTCAAATTACTTGATTCGGTTCTATTTGATTAGTCAAATTAAATAAAAAAGTATTAATTCCATTGAAATAGATGAAGGTTGTAAAATAAAATTGCAAACGGCCAATGACCTTTTATGTCGCGAGAACCTAAATACTGACTGCAAAACTTTAATGATGACAGAAGTACCGTAAAAATATGAAGAACGGTTAGAAATAAAAAGGCTATATCTGTTACATTGCTGTGTAGAAATAATACTAAAACTTTGAATTCAATAATATAAAACGGAATAAAACACACCGTAAATACAGGATAACATAGAGAACTAAACAAAGACTTCATGAAGGAATCCTTTGTCCAAATACAATTTACCAAGCAACTCTGTGCATAATAAATTATCTGTCAACCTCATAACAGACATGTAGTTCTGGTGTAGCGGAACATCCTTGTACAGAGAGATAAAAATAAGATTTAGCGGAATGCGAGGAACATAAAATATTGTTTATGTTGATCTCGATACGTTACTTTATCGCGCGTAAAGCCAACTTTATTGCATAGTTGTTTGAAGTCGATCGATTATATTATCGCGTGGTGGATGAGGTCTTGCTTCATATACGGATAACGTCAATTTGGGAAGTAATAGCTTTTCAGGAAATTAATATGTTCTATAATAAACTATATTCATACTTATTCTTCTTGACTTTCCTTCTGAAGCATATTTTGTGGTAGTTAATTTAGGATACAGTAACAACAAATGTGAACATTCCTTAAAGAACCGTTAATATATCGGAACTAGTGTAACAGGTATTAAATTAAATGGCGGTGATCACTTATTATAAGATTAGAAACCTGATTTTTAATCGAAAAAAGTAGAACTTTAATAAACATATTTATAACAGTGCGATATAAATTACAGACAAACCTAAAAGAAATTGGGAAAAAAACTATGTTTAGTTCTTGTTATACTAATTGCTTAGTATGGAAAGTTACTTCCGGTTTGTATTATTATTGTGTGTCCTTAAGCCGGAATGAAAGTTATACGTCTTTTTGCAAAAAGATACACACGCCGCCGTCGACCCAGCTGTCTCGGACCGTTCAAAGTGGGTTACTCTAAAAACTAGTTCGTTGGCGACAATCACAACAAAAACTAATTCGGAATATTCCGACGAAATATTTCGCACACATTTTGAAGATTATTTTCTGTATGAAATGGAAAGTATGTGTAAATCTATAACGGAAAGTGAGTTAAAGAAAACTAAATGAAAAAAAAAATTGTTACCGTACTCAACATTTTTTTTAAATTTCAAATCAAGTATTGCGTATGTACAGTGTGACGTACTCACTGCTACTTTAATTATGTGACTTATGCGATATCGCATTCAAAATTCCATATCCAAGTAATAATAAAAAAAAAATTAATGAAGCAAATCGAAAAGTTGCCATCGGGGACACAGAAACGCCAAAGGGAGTGATTTTTCAACTCGCACACGACTAGTTACGGTCTATTGTTCAAGATCTTTGTTAAAAAAAAAGTTCGCGAGGGTTCGTCGAGGCCCCCGCTAATTTATACTACTTGCACATGTTGACACGCGTCGAAATAAAAAATAAATAAATAAATCGCTTATAGACATGGATTTCGCATTTAAGTCGGACGTGCGACCGTCCCGGCGAATGAGCGTTGTTCGTTTGTGCCCAGTCGTTACATGTTTTTTGTCGGTTTTAGAATTGATAGCTCTCTGTGAACTATGTTTAAATCTTCCAGCGCACGATTGGGATCTTGAAAGGCACTTGAAGAATTAGGTTTATGGTGGTCTTAAAGACGGCTGCGTTCAAAAGATTTCTCCATCTGCGTTTCGCGCCGAATCACAAATTTGTCGACATCACCTCACATCAAACGTTTGTAAGAATCTCTTTGATCGTTACATATTACGTTTCTTTTGGAGAATCCATTTTTTAAGTGATAATGATACACGTACGCATTGTAAATTTGTGCTAAATTAAAAGCATAATTAATAAAAAATGTCTTACTCAGCACGCCATATCATAAACATTAAAAAAACTATAATATAATACAATTTACCGTCTGCCCTGTTGGAGGTAACAGTCCTAATTCCTGGACCAAGCATATTTGGTATTAAGTCTA
Organism: Croniades pieria auraria; assembly: GCA_018248815.1. Taxonomy (NCBI): domain Eukaryota; kingdom Metazoa; phylum Arthropoda; class Insecta; order Lepidoptera; family Hesperiidae; genus Croniades; species Croniades pieria. The sequence goes on from DWJK01002865.1 coordinate 9,556, forward strand.
TGGAAACATTCTGACGACGTAATGGATATTCCTATCAAAATAGTCAGGGTTTGTGATTCCATAATTAATGTATAAAGATTAATATAAGGATTTATATAAATAATCGTATTTGGTAATAGTGGATTATTTACTAACGTGTGTCTGCGTACTATAACTCCTATTAGAGTCCCAACATATATTTTAAGCGACGTTATTATAGGAACTTCGGCGGGAGCCCAGTATTTGGATCTAATTACGCGTCAACGGAGGTCACATGAAAATGTCAGAAGATCGTGGCTGTCGCCCCTTGTAACTCGATCGCAGTTAGATTTCGAATATCTAATTCTAATGACCGTGATTGGCTCCCTTAGGACACAATCATGATTTTTCGAACTTTGTACACGTGTTCAATTTTGAACCCCTCTGCAATTTGACCCTGAGCCATTATTAACTTCAATTTCAAGTTGTTTCTGCTTTGTGTTTGATGCAATGGGTGCTACTTTGGGATTCGGAATCCATTCATCCAATGTTGTACCAAGGTGAGCCTTTGTTCAGTTGTGTTTACACATTGACAAAGAGCTTTCGAATCTTAGTGTAGAAAAATTGTTTTTATTACAACATAAGGTATAAAACGCTTTTTTAATAATCATTTCTTACTAACTAAGGACTAAATAATAAAACTAAAAATAATAAAATAAAAATAATGAAATCAATAATAATAGTGGTAGTGGGATGGTCATATCTGTCGCAGAATCGATAGCCGCTGGAGTAGACGTGTTCTTGAGTGGAGACGACTTGGCAAACGTAGCGTAGGACGCCCTTCAACTAGGTTGAGTGACGATATACGGAAAGTCGCTGGCAGTGGTTTGATGCGAAGAGCTGAATATCAAGCTCGGTGGCCTGCCATTGGAGAGGCCTATGTCCAGTAGTGGACGGAAGTAGACTGATGATGATGATGATGAATAAAATCAAAAATATAAATATGTCTAATAAAATCAATATTGTCAACTATTAAAAATAAAGTTACAGATTTATATATTGTGTAACGTTTTAAAATTTGTTGTACCTTATAGTATCAGTCCAACATGATATTTTATGAGTACACTAAGCTGTTTCGTAAGTCATTCCTTACGTGAGCAAAAAATGTCAGGCAAAAATATCACAAGACCCCGGAATGTCACGCTTAATGAAATAGCACTTAGCGTTTACGACGCAAAAAATGCAAGACGCACCAGAACACGTGTGCTCAGAATTGGCTTCGACCAACGGCGGAAGGACGGATTAGCCTAATATGAATTTCGTGTTACAATGTTTGTGTTGTAAGCTGTTCTGATGTTGAGACAAATTGTTGACACGGTGTCATCTTTCACCAGCGCTATCTGCTTCAAACGGGGACAGCTGACACCTACAGAATGAACTTTCGGACGCGGCTGTGCTCTACTAAAACGTCTCCCTTAATTTTCAAGTTCGTAACTTTTGTATATACACGGCGGGCTTAGTTTTGACAGGCGACGTTTTGTTATTAAACTCGCAACGGAGTACGGAAATGCGTCGGCGACGTCTGGGACATTTCTTTTCGACGACTTTAAAACCGGTCGCGTGTGGGCCATTGGAATAACAAAGGGACATTGATACATTATCAAAATATTCAATGTATCTGTTATTATAAACATACATATATCAAGGAAATGCTATAAATTTAGCCAAAGCTAGTTTAGAAGTAAAAGGTTTGTTGTAAAGTGGATACACGTTGATTTTATAATATAGGCCACCATACGTAAACACTTTGAAGATATGATTTCTCGTGCATAAATAATAAAAAAAGCAGTGATAGCCCAGTGGTTAAGAATTCAGCTTCTCATTCCGGGGTCGCTGGGTTCAAATCCATGGCACGCATCTCTTTACAAGAAGTATGTTTTAAGTTTAAATATCGCGTGCTAACGGTGAAGGAAAACATTGTGAGGAAAAATTCACACCTTAGAATTTATAAAAAAAAATCTAAGGTGTGTGAAGTCTGCCAACCCGCACTTGGTCAGCGTGACAGACTATAGGCTTAGCCTTCTTATTGTGAGAGGAGACCCATATTCCAACAATGGAATGACAAATGGGTCGAAAAAAAAATTAAAATATCGACCATACAACTTAAAATATATGAAGCCATTAATTCACAGCTGTATTAGCTTCTGTTGATTCGATATCTTAGGCACAAATCGATAAATCTGCGTACCTGTCACTAGATAATATACGATGACAACATCAAACAAAAAAAAGGAAATACCTAAATCCAATAATACATTATTTTACTTGCTTCTGAACAGTCACTATTAATAAGATATATCGGCGCACAGATAAAAGGGTGTAGTTTGCAAAATGAAAGCTATCTGATCGGTCTCAGCGCTCGAGACGACCAAAAAAAAGGACTTTAGCGATCGCTCTTACGATAACATTTACTTAATAGGTGAATGACATCTGCGTTAAGAAACCTTCCAAATTTAAATCGTTGAGCGCTAAAAATTCAACACATAAGCTATAATTTATTAAATGTATCCCTATTTTTTCACTTCCGCTCTTATTGTCGTCATATGAAAAATAAAATGATTTTTTTAAACGCCCATTTATGTGAACTATAGTCACGAGTTACGACACGAGAGTCACGGTGGCAATATTCATAAAAGTCACAGTTTTGTTCGAAGCGAGATCGGAGATACGAACCATTTTTCAAATATCTCATTGAGCACAATGACATACAACATTATGCCTATTGTTAAGTACTCCGAACGATTGACGATTGATTCTGTTTATTCTTATTATTCTTTTTTAGCCGTATTTCACGCAGCATCCATCACGCATTAGACACAAAAGATAGGCGTCGTTTAACATTATCCTAACTTCTTTACGCTTTGATAACCGCCTGGGGTGCTCTCTTTTTTATGTACCGACAGCGAACCACAGACTAAAATAATTCAATCACGGTTATAAAGTACGCTGGGGGCAACGAGGCGTCGGTTATACGTAATTTTATGAACTATGTGGAACTTGTGAATTGTTAAACATTTACTTCGGGCAGATGCGACTGTTCCCTACGCATGTGTATTTTGTTAACGTAATGAGGTTTGTCAATAAGTAACGCTTTCCATGTCGTTAAAAGGACCCCGGGGTATCATTATATGTACAATGTCGTGTAGTTAGGCATTCGAAATACTTTTTACGTATCAACAAAAAATAGAAGACGAATCGTCGGGCGCACCGGTACACTTCAACAGCGAAGGTAAATATGTTTGCCCGTAAGTATCAATTTGGTAGGAATCTACAGTAAAGCACGATGTATGCAGCAATTTAGTACGCTATTATATTAAGACAATGAACTCCTTGGTTACAGAAACTCCGAAAATCTCAACACAAAACTTTTCTCGGGCAGCAAATCCTGCACAATTTTAGAATGAAACCTGCTGCCACGTCATGAAATGACGCTCGCGGAAGTTACATTTTAACTTATATTCAATAACTTATATCACTATCACAAGCTATCAAAATATTCTTTGTTTGTGATCACGAAATATTTGAGTTGATTTTTTCGAAGACAGCGTCTATATATCATACTTTAATGTTTGCTTTTAAAAGTTCAGTAACGGTATCTTTTGTAAGGGTTTCGCGAGTGAAACATTTTGAGTCACGTTAAGAATCGTGGCAGTACGAACAAATTACGTAAATATTTTACTATTTGTACTTTTATTGTGTGCGTATCAAACGTTTTAAAAAATAGTAATACAAAAGTTCGTTATGCCAAATGTGTTCCCCCAAGTCTATTTCATCAGATATATCCTGTAATTAGCTCCAATTTCGTTTCGAACCAGAGACAAATTGAGCCAATATTGTTGGAGCGACACGCTCACTTCTGGCTTTGCTAAGTGGTGCCACAAATCTAAGATGGTACGGTGTGGCACTAAATATCGAATGGTGTAGGGGAATGCAACCCCACGGGAGGGCGAGGGCGAGCTATTAGCGCGGTTGAACCTTGACTTTACCATGAATTTATTTTTATTTAAACATACTGAAGTTATACCCAGTAACTTTGTAATTGCGCGTCCCGGCTGGCGTTCTTTAATTTGGGGGTTATTCGAATAAATAAATACTATCGTCTTAGGTGCGACTTAAAAATAATATAACAATGTACTAAGAAATTAGCGAGAACTAAATAAAAATGCTTCATGGTTAACTCGTAACGTTACGAACCTACATACATATATACAAACCGGAACACAGTGACGTTGACTCATTTATATAGAGATTTTAACAGTTGTATTTATAAGAAATCCATAACATCACGCCTGTATTCCCGAAGAGGTAGGCAGAGGAGTGTAGTACACTCCTACATTTCAGCAGTTACGTTTACGTCCCAAGGAATAGGTGGTGAG
>DWJK01002866.1:0-13947 GCA_018248815.1 Croniades pieria auraria
GTGAGCCTATTGCCATACACCGGGCACAGATCCAGACTCCGAGTCACTACTAGAAATTTTAAATTAGAAAAATCCAGCAGTGCCCGACCCGGGATTTGAAACCAGGACCTCAAGATCGGCAGTCGCGCTTGCAACCACTCAACCAACGAAATAGATATCTAAAACCATAAGATTTATATCACATGACAGATGTAGATAACTTTTCATCTGACATATGAAATCTGTATGACATATGTCACATGACTTTTCATATGACAACTGACATTTGTCTGTTCGCCTTTTCTGTAATATTTTGGGTACACGGATATCTAATATATATTCAAATGTACTTACAATTCGTTTCTAGATCCTTCCATTATCGTTCTCGTGTCCGCTCGTGTAAGATCTGAAACAAAAAGTAATTTAACATTTTCGTAAATAGAGTAGTTTAATAGCATATGTACATAATTATATCGATTCATGATTTACTGTCTGAATCTGTTCCAAAATTAGTGTTGTAATTAAAACACTTCGGACCAATGATGGTTAATGAAATGTTTAATTATCTTTTTATAATTGTGCAACACAGTCACACGCAAGGTTCACAAAGCAGAGGACTATAGATAAAAACATAGAGAAAAGACACGTGGTAAGTGAGAAATTTAATTTACACAGATAATGTGATATTCTATATCAATTCAGAATTGAAGACACAATAGACCGTTCTGCTTGAGATGGAAAGCAAACGAGACTCTTATCCTTTAACTAAGCTTGCCACCCCTAAAGCTAGCACGCCTTGATTCATCGATTTGCCATATTTTTTTAACTGGATCGCAAATCGAAAAGACAGGTCGATTATAATAGTAAGTGAGTGGATTTCCTGCCGTAGAATCCTATTGATATAGAAGAATATACACCTATATGAATTAAACTGCATTTTATATACCAGCCATTGGATGCCCAGTGCTGAACACGAACCTCCGCTAATCCGCTAATTAATAATAAAATTAGTAATGTTATACCATCACTAGGTCTCTTACGGAATAGGCAGAGAGTACCGAGTAAAAAATATCTCACCATCAATAACAATTATCATTATTATACCTTTACGCTAGGGCCCTTAAGGAGCAGGTAGAGAGTAGCGAGTGCCAAATATATCTATCCTTGCAGTCCCAATGTCCACATTCATCACCCTCTTTTGATAAATTTGATAAATATCACGTAGAGTCGTATTAAAGAGGTATCACAATTTGCAATCCGGAGACAGCGAAGCAATTTTCATGTTCACTGAACTGCGTGATGTAATTCTATATACGAACATGTTTCGGTGGAAATAAATTATATTGGAACATGACATAACATGACATGACGCTTTGTGGAGATGTAATACGAGTATATTCATATATATTAATATGGAGTGAAACCCACGTACCTTTTTTAAGATATCGCGCACACTGAGGAATTTGAGATTTTGTATAGTTATTTATATGTGGAATTTAGGGTTGATATAGGGTGTGGAAAGAATGTACATGCTATCATAATCAACCTGCTTAAGTTCACTACCTCTTGAGGGGTTTTGCCCGTAATCCCCACGCTGGGCGTGTGGATTGGGGATCGCAGAGCACGGCCTCTCATGCCGCCTACGTTGCTGGTCGTTGGCGGCTGGGTCATTTAGCAAAGCATAGTAAGGTTGTGCCATAGCGCGATCAGCCAGTGCTGGTTTAGATCTGGTATCCCGGCATAGGGTTAGAGAATGTATTTTTTGTCCGCCCCGACACATGTAAAATTACATACACATTAAATTCAATGAAGTAAGACATACGGTGTATACCTTTATGCTGTTAAACCCAAACTCATAGTCTGTAATCAAATATTAATACAGAGTAGATATATTTAGAGGTACTGTTCGACATAAGAATATTAATTACGAGTATGTTCTAACTTAATAAATTTCTAATAAATTTCGATATTTAATATAATAAATCTCCATTCTCGAAGGATCTCTAATTATTCTTAGTTATGTCGTTTTTTACCCGTAAAATCAAAATTTATAAAGACGTGGCTAATTTTAGAAGATTTGAGCCAATATCTGTAGAATTTTCATCTATTAGACTGTCACTGCTACAATTGCTTAAAAGTTTTATTTTATTAAATTCGCAACCTTGGCAATAGAGAAATATTCTCACCACCTATTCCATGGGACGTAAACGTAACTGGTGAAACGTGGAAGCGTATTACAGACCACAGCCTACCCCTTCGAGGATTACAGGCGTAATGTTCCGTTTAAATTCACAAGCTTCATATGCCATTGACGAAGTTGAATAAAATGACTTTTGTATAAAAATGTTATTGTTGGATCTCTCTGCCACTTATCGAAGATAAGCAGTTTTGTTATGGATAAACTTACGGTAACGAAGAACATATTCAAAAATGCAAACCTCACGAAAACATCCTGCTTTATTAAATACATACGTCACGTAGGTTCATATGTATAAATATGTCATATTGAAAATTTGAAATTTACTTCGCAAATAAGAATCTTTGACGGTACGTAAATTTCATACGGTTTCTGTACACAATTTGGTCTTTATAAGCGAGTATCAAAATACTCCGCCTGGGTGAATAAAAATTTGGTAGAACGCAGGGTGTTACTGTCAATGTTACTGTGTTCGCTACTGAAATTTATATATCGAACATATTCTTATGTAAAGCATCTGCAAAGTGTAATAAAAAACTTAAAAAGTATCAGTGTACTTTATTTATTAAGAGTAAAACTTATCTTTCTCCTCTCCGTCAAAACGTATTAACACATTAATATGAAAAGAGAAATCTTCGTATCCATTTTAAAAATGTTGGACATACTCGGAGGTATGACTATCGGGATAGGATAATTTATGTGGAACAGTGTAGAAAGCTAAATATATAAATATGAGTAGTGTGTGGTACAAATACTCACCTTTGCATACGTAAAATCAGTTAACACCCTCAAAATATTACAAAATCAGTTAACACTCTCAAAATATTAAAAAATCAGTTACACCCTTAAAATATCACAAAACCGTTTTACGCGCTGATCAACCGGGGCACCCTGGAACCTGCGTAATGTAGATCTCCATAGGGACCTTCATTTAGATACAATAGCCCAGTTCTTGAAAAAGTAAACCGTGAGCTACTTCGACAAGGCTGACGTCCACCCAAATAAACTCATTAGGAACACTGTCTCGTATCCCCGTCGTCCAGCCGGGGCAAAAGCTTTCCTCAGGAGACCGAAGCACGTAATAGATGACCTTGACGACTATATAACACTGGCAAATAGGTCTCCCCCAGAGGACTCGTCACCTTCCCAGAAACTACACAATCACCACATATACACGCACCGTCCCCGCCGGCGAGGACGAGGACAGCGCGTTCCACAAGGCAGACGTGCGGCGTCCCCGCATAGTCACAAATCCCTCTCTCGCTGGGCAGAGCCGGAGGTCCAGCTCGTGCTGGGCCTCACTCCTACCCCTCCCCACTCTCATGAATTCAGACGGAGCCACTTTGGCTCGCCATTAAAACCCGATCAACTGTAGAGGCCATTAGGGTCAACAGCATAAGACACTTCAAAGAAAAGGTACAAATACGTACATTTTTTAAAGATAAAACATTCACTGCTTACGTCCTTATTCTCAATGTCAGATACAAGCTGTATTTAAATAGTAGAACAGAGTAGATATAGACTTATACAGGTATACTACTGACATAGGAGCCCCCATAACATTCAAACTAAAACTTCCATTAATTACGGTCAATTATCGACCACTGCTGGACTATAAATAATAATCGACCCATTTGTCATTCCACTACCAATAGTGGAAGGAGACCCATATTCCAATATGGGTCTCCTCTCGTATTGAGAGGATTAAGGCCATAGTCTACCACGCTGGCCAAGTGCGGGTAGACAGACTTCACACATCTTAGAAATATTCTTTTTAATTTCTAAGATATGCAGGTTCCCTCGCGATGTTTTCCTTCACCGTTAGCAAGTGATATTTAAAATTAAAACGCACTTTTGTAAACAGGTGCGCGCCATGGATTAGAACCTAGCACCGTCGGAGTGCGAAGCCGAATTCTTAACCACTATGCTATCACTGCTTTTTTTTTACTGCTGGACTATTACATAGATTATGATGTATATATTTGTGAAACAATATTAGTAGCTATCTTTGTAAATTGTAACGTAATATTTTAAATTTATAAAATAAATATTAATGTAATATTTTAAATATGTAATGTAATATTTTAAATATGTAATGTAATATTTTAAATTTATAATATACATAATTATAACATTGTAATATTTTAAATTTTAACTGTTGAAGTTCATGTTGACAAAATAGTTTAGTAATTAATATAATTAAGACTTGGAATGGGAATATTTGAGAAAATAAAAAGAATGTCGAATGCATTTAACATCAACGAAAATGTTTTTCCCAAGTTGGCATATTCTGTTGACCGTATTGGGTAAATATTTAAACTAGAAGTTATTTGGTTGCAGTAAACAGGTTGTGGGTTTGACTTCCGCTGAGCAAATACATTTTCCCTGTAATTATACGGGTGGAATTCTTTTTATCTTTTAATTTAGATATTGCTTTCCTCTTTTCTGTATTTGACCTGAAAACATTAATATTTTCTTATTAATTACTTCGGTCGAGTGGTTGCAAGCGTGATTGCCGCGCGAGAGGTCTTGCATGCGATCTTCGGTTCCTGTGCTGTTCGGTTTTTATAATTTAAAATTTGTTGTAGTGACTCGGAGCCTGGATCAGTGCCCAGTGTATGGTAATAGGCTCACGTCCTATCCCATGGTGACACGTACACCTTAACTGGCGAAGCGTGGAAGTTTGCTACAATCCTTTGCCTACCTCTTCCGCAAGATACATGCGGGATGTTATGTAATGTATTTTCTTATTTAAAATACAATAACGATAAGTGCAGTTATATTGATTAATTTATAGATTTATCTTATTCTTGATTTTATATTGATGTAACAAAACTAAAAGAAAGGCTTGTAAAAATATATTACGTAATGAAAATTCCTTTAATGGTGACGGGCTTGGTAATGTTTCGTCTCTGCCATGTTATCCTATTGTCCTTGCTCTACTTTACGAGTGTAAGACAAGGGAAAAGAAACTGAAAGTGAGAAAAGTCAGATTCTGAAATGTATGACCAGCTGCCCTTTTTTTGTTTCTTTTTCTTCTTTGTTGTTTCTACCCTTTTGTTTTACGCTTATACGTTGTTCGAAAGCCTAGAATTTTTTTGTACCCATCTCTGGGATACCACAGGAGATATGACGCATAAAGATATTGGTGTTTTGATTTATATAATTTTGTCGTTCATGTTGGTCATCATCATCGTCATCATCAGTAGTTTTAAGGTTCCTCTGTTGAATACAGATCTTTTCTCAACATGAGAAGGGTTAAGACCATAGTCTGTTACGTTGGCCAAGTGATGATTGGCACAGTTTACACGTATTAGAGAACAGTATGAAAAATCTAAGATGTGCGGTTTCCTCACGATGTTTTCTTTTGTCGTTACAGTGTCTGACATTTGTTTCTAAAACGCACAAACGTTTTTTAAATGAGAAATGTGCGTAACACGTAACATTACGCCTTTAACAAGGGGTAGGCAGAGGTGTAGTACACTCGCACGTTTCACCAATTACGTTTTATGTCCCATCTAATAGGCGGTGAGGAAAGGTAATTAGGTTTTAAACACAGTGCTTTTGGCGTGGGAAGCTGTAAACGAAAACATTAGTCTGTCATTGCTTATATACGTTTCGAGATGAAAGATCTAATTCTGAATTTGAATTATAAGTGTGACAAGTTACTAATACAAACCGTACTCAAACAAACATGTATTAACGAGGCGAATAATACTCACTCTTCCCATTCCTGTAGTTCTATCACCATTTTAACACTGACTAATATTATCTAGAGATTCTAGAGTAACTGTCTCTAACAGACCTGTCTAAAGTCCTATTTGAGGTCATCTAGGACGCTTGCTGTTCGTTTGCATATTCCTCATTCAAAAAAAGAACAAAATATTATGTATGTCATTTTAACATACACATTTCGTGCATACAATATGATTTTATTGTCCAATGAACTAAGGGCGCTCTGTCAAGACTCGAGCCCGCTTCATACATCACGGCTAATAACACACAAACACACATACATATTCCTCTCGTAGCTCAGGAAATAGGACATTTTTGAATGTGAAAATTTTAAATATATACACCTCTTTTTGTCGTCTATTTTTGTGTCTTTTGTCATTATTCCTTTATTTTTATATTTTATAATACGCAGCGGCGATTGTGGCGCCAGTGGAAGTTTCTGTAACTATTGTTGTTTGAAGAAGCGTATATGAAAGATGTAAGATGAATATGTTAATTTAATGTTCGGAGAGAAGTGGGACAGTAATAGTGCTCTGGAGCAGAATATTCTTTAATGCAAACTATTGGAATTTTCATCCAAGTAAGTATACTTTATAAATATGCATAAATGAGGGTTGTCTTAAAAAGTAGTCCGTCCGTAACAAAACAGATAAGTATTGTTTGCTAAGATCTGGAGAGCTTTACACTTCCAGAAGTCTTCTGTATACCCGATATATCATTTGGAAAGATGCGATTAAGCTATGCCGAAAGTTACATGTTGTGACATTTTTTTATTTATTGTTAAAATAAATCTTAATTCTTAATAATTTTATAAACGCGAAAGTTTGTAAGTATGGATGGATGTTTGTTACTCTTTCACGTAAAAACTCTGAATGGATTTTAATGAAACTTTGGAATAATATAGCACATACATCAGAATAACACATAGGCTACAATTTATAAAGATATTGTGTGAATTGTCCAAAATATCAAGTAAGTAGAAAAAAATCTACCATCTGCGAGCTATTCTGGCGTGCGCTGCCAAAACCGCTAGAGTTACACATATGTACATATGTAATGTATGATGGAAACGTTTATCTTAAATAGTCCCACAAGAAAGGCCGCCACAGTATATAACTATATCTTATGTGTAAACCATTGTAGCCAAAATAGTTTATTATATTTACGCTTGGTGATCATAGCGTGATGTTCTTAAAATAGTTTTTTAATAGATTTGTCTCTAATTAACGCGGGTGAAACCGCAGGACACAGCTAATAATAGAATAATTGTGAATATTTGCAATTTATATACAAATTAATTTCTTAGATACCTTTACAATATGACTGGACGATGATAATCAAAATCAATGGAGCGATATATAATTAAGCAATATTTAAAAAGTTGAGAAAATGTGAAAAGAAAATGTTTCATTAAAACGAAACCAAGTATATCCGTTAGAATAATCTAGAATGTTCGTGAGCCAGGAAATGCAATACTCTGGACGGCTACAAACAACGTTGAATTATGAGCCACTTGAATAGCAGACCGATGTTGAGGGTAAGAGAACGTAAAATGTGCGACATGGAAACAGGTTCTGGAGTAGCAATGTAACTAACTGTCCCATGTTGAAACACAAATAATTCAGTATGAAATATCAATACAAATACTGATATATTAATGTGCAGTAATGTACTGTCATTGTGATTATCATTTCAACAGGTTTTTTACGGGGTAGGTAGAGAGCACCGAGTGCCAGTTATCTCTCTTCTTATAGACCTAACGTGTTTTTTCCATATTTAACATTATTGGTTTGAATTATATAGATGACAAGTTGCAGTTGAAAAAACACCAAGCGTTGTTAGAAACATCGCGTAGGTCAATTTAATGTTAGGTCGTACTGTATATGAAAATATGCTGCATGTTTTGGTTGTCAATTGCAAGGGGGTAACAAGCATACGCCGCACTCGGATACCGGGTTACCGACAGCGGATACGTATCACTCCGAATATGAACGAACACGAATATGAGTGACTTATAGAGATGCCAAAGCAATTTAAACACTTAATGAATATAGGACATTTTTACTAGAGGTACTAGTCTGTGTTTTGTTTGAGCACACCCTTACGTTTAACGATATGAGTTACTTATATACTATAGTGTTGTGAAGTAATTTAATGATTACGTGATAACTATAATAAATATTTATTTTTACGATTGGTTACTGTTTTGCATAGGCTGTATGTGTTTGATATTGGCAGTATGAAAGAAAACAATGAATGTTTTATTTAATTACGTTCAAGTGTTCGTAACATACGTACATTATACAAGGATCTTAGCTTCCAGCACTCCTCTATATGAACTTTAACTGTGTCAAATCTTACACTCGTACGTGGGCGCACTATTTTTAAAACGGGGTGCAAAAATTTATCTTTACGAATTAATATACACATCTAGAGAGAGTGGTGTTAATTATAGAACGTAACTAGATTTGTAATACTCTGATCAGTCACTTTTAAATTGACGTACATGACTTTATTTAAAATACATAGTTAATTTGTCTGTTACGCAACACAGCCAGTCACAGAAGTGATCATATTACAAGAAAGCTCCCAACAAACACAAAGACACTTTCATTCGATCGAATGCTCTCACTAATACTATTTACTGACGCACACAGAGATGACATACATACATATACATACATACATCTGGAGAATATACAAAAAATACACAAAAAGCTTTACCAAGAATAAACGGGAGGGAGTGTGGCTCTTATTTTTCTCGCGGACTTTTCAGTCACTCTTGGGAGGGAAAGTGGGGGTGACGGGTACTGGGAGGGGGAGGGGTAGCCTCCACAACCCACTGCAATAATACTGCGTCACTATTTTGCGCCATTACCTACACTCGGTTCATATTCTATTTATAAGTAGCATAGCCTTTATACATTCACCTTCTATTCCATGATAGGACATATGACGTAACTGGTGAAACGTGCGAGTGTAAACCCCTTTGCCTATGTCTTTAGGGAGATAGAGGCGTGATGTTACATGTAAAACCTTTATACGTAGATCTACCTTTGAAGTGCTTGAATCTGTGATAACATCTGTAGCTAATATCGGGTGTATGGATATTGTATGGACATTAGGCCCGTAACTATTATAATTCTGGAACGTTCAATAAATTCATATGTACGGTATGGCTTCCTATTGATATGATATAACGTTTGCATTTAATCTTCTCCTACGCAAAATTGTTTAAGGGAACTTAATTAATTAAAAGATAATTACTAAAAAGATAATAAACGAATGTTATGTAGTAAGATCTACCAGGCGTACACTTTACGTCGCTGACACTAATAAGACGATGTCATTATATACTATATATCACTGTTAATGACTATAATAAATAGTGTTTTCGAGTATATTCAATTTCATTTATTGAACAGTTGAAGACAGGTAATAACGTTATCGCGATAATTATAGTTTTTTGTTCAATAAGTCATCTTTACATACATATGTATACCCAATTACGAGTTTCCAAGTAATTTATTCCAGCGTAATTTTACCATAATAGCATTTCTTTGAAATGTTGGAGGGGCTGGAAAGAAATGGAATTACGCTTTCACAGGCTACGGGCCTCTGTTGCTATGAGAATCATTAGATACTTTAGTCTTCGTAGATGTCACCTTGCGATCTTTATGCGACTGTGATTTTATATAAGGTAATTTAAAAACAATAACTATTTAATATTCCTGCGCTACGTACGATGTGGTGAAAGCGATGTAGTTCAATTAGTAATCTATTCATTGAATGTACCTTTTAGTAGTAAACTTTAGATTTCAATTTGTTTTGCTTCAACAAAGATATTGAAGGTACATCTTCAACTGCATTAAAGAAATGGACTGCCAAATACATTCGAGTTGATCGATTTTCTCACAACATATAATATCGAAAAATCGTAGATTAAACAGAGAACAAAGATGCTATGTCGAAGCTGATTTATTATTAATAATATTACCTTCTGAAATCTTTTGATTTTCAGTTTATATACAATTGATTCTCTGGTATGTTGCAGTTTAGTTTGAAATTAAGAATTTATAATTATGACATGCTCGTATTAAACTGAATGAAGCCTGCATCCGGGCGTTTTACGAAATGTCAGCCCACGTCTGTACTACGCCTGCATTTTAGTTAGAATTACGCTTAAATGCTTTGATGATAGTAAAGACTTTTGTACCTACTCGTAGGCACGTCTTGAGTTTTTCGATTTTGAAAAAAATATAAATGGTTCTTGTCTGTGTGTCTGAATGAGTGTTTCACGACAGTTTGGGTTATTGTATGTAAGTACTTATGTGATTATTTAAAATATTGTTAAACGATTTGGATTGATTAATACGTGTTTTAAGAAGCTTGCAGCGCTGATGCGTACATACGTTTACGCAGTAATATAAAATTACAGTTATTCATAACTAACAAATTAATTGCTGCCGTATGAGACTGGGTGCAATTAGTCGAAATTATATTATACGAATACACAGGTTTATGAACATATACATTTTGCATTTAATTTTAAAATAACGCGTTTAACAAATATGTGTACAATAGATAAGAAACCATCAACACTTCTTTCACAACTTATTTATGCTTATAGTTCTACCTAGCAATAAATCTTTTCAATAGCGAACCATATTCAATATAAGGACGAAACTCGAAAACTCATTACAAGCAAAGTAATATTTGCAAAACAATATTGAAACAAGTGACGTTGGTCGTAAAGCGGCAACTACGGGCAAACAATGTTAAGCTTTAATAAAACTCCATGAATAGTTATACTTAAACAGACTGGAAATGCAACTATCTGGTCTGAGGCACCTAAATATATCCCTGTCTATATCTAGGTCCGGAGACACAAAGTATTTACCACCGGATCACTTTGTAACAATTTATTTTTATTACGCGCCATACATTGCTGGATTTTGGTATAGTTATTGGTATAGCTATAGTGGGTGAATAGCAATGTATTGCGCGCAGCCGTGTAGGTTTTGGTTCTGATCGGTGTTTCCAGTCGAAGGGTGGGTGTGAGGCGACGGTCCTTTGATTCCGGCGAGATTAAACGCGCGGCAGACGGTGGCGCCTCTATCGACTGTTGTTGTAATTACAACGCTATCCTCGCCCAGTCGCAAATGAAATTGTTCCGGACAGAGCCTACTATGGATGCCAATGTGTTATTGCAGTTGTTGCAAGCGAATTTCGGACCTTGAGCGCTTAATGTGTGCGGGTGTGCCATTATTGTTTAGGATATTAAATTCGCTTGCATTATTGTCTGTTGCGGGCATGCTTGACTATTATATGAAAATTTACTAGATACCACGTATTTTGTAGCTGCGTGTCATGTGCTCCGCGCATCGAAAATGTCATTAAACGGCAATTATTACTTCGTTTGTTGTTGTTCGTTAACATTTTCAATGAATAATTACATTCGATTACTTCTATTTTATTACACTGTAAATAGGTTCGTAGGTATTTTTTGAGCGCGATATGTGGCAATACATTTACAGGGTAAACACTAAAGGGAAGTGAATATTCTTCCTGAAAATGAGCTGCAACTTAGAACTTATTTCTACTAAATTGTTACAACTGCTACAGTTAGTTTTATAGTAGTTTCATATTCAAACCTTGAAAGACAGAAGTCTTGCGACTCCTAAGACTGCAGGAGTTCGTAAGTTTCGTAACAGTTTTATCTGTAGATATTGTATTGACTGGGTGACGCGTGAATTTCTTAAATCAGGCAGAGTTGGGAGCATGTAGGGGACCACTAGCAGTCGTTAGCATGAAGCAATCCTCGTCATGAGGCTCTTCCATCGACTGGTTTCTATACACACGCATAATGTTAAAAGGTTCCTGTTATGCTGGAGTTATGATTACCTATAATTCTACATTCGCTTGATATCGTATAAACTTCGGGTAAACTACCGTAATATATAAATATTACTACTAAATGAACTATTACTATATGAACTATTACTTAAACTGTACAACAATGATTATGATGAATAAAATTCCAGATTACAATTTAAAGTTTGATGTACTGTAACATCCTGTAAACGAGAGGTTTTACAAAAGCGTAATCAAGAACTAAACAGTGACGTCTTAGTAGTCGACTAAAAGAATAAATAAGAAAACCGTTAATAGGTATATTCACGTGAACATGTAAAAAAGTAAATCCGTAAATAGAACGGCTGCGCAGTACGCGGGATGCGACCACAAATCCACATTCAGACTCCAAATACGAATGGGAACAGAGAGAATAATCCAATAAAACATTCGTAGCCCTCGAAACGCATCTACGTCTACGAATCTACGTGACGTAGACGCCTTCCAGCGCATGCGTACAGCACTCGTACAGAACAAACGGACAGTGCCAATTTCAATTGTAGAAAAAAAAATAACCAATTCCAAATGGAGAAAGCTTCGCACCAACCAATGGGAGCGCTCACAGTCGTAATGCCGACTGTGTGGGCGGGGCGAATGATATCTAGCATTGGAATGTACGTTGTATTTGTTTTGCTGCATGCGAAGGCTTTATTGCTTGGTATTTGAGCCTCTTTCCCCTTGAGGAAGGCATAGGCGGAAAGCTCGCTACGGTTTTGGGACGAGACATTTCACATAATATACATAGTCTTATGTACCACTGCGGCCTTTGAATTCAACAGTTGGATGACCTGAATACGTACATTCGTCCAATTTACAGGCAGCTTTCAGGCGAGCATGTAAAAATCAGGCAGATGACTCATACCGTCCACATACATCACAATATAAGCGCGTTGGCTAAAGTACAAAATAAATAAACATTACCGTAAGAAAGTTGAACTTTGCGAAAAGAAAGCATAAAGCCTCTGATAACATTAAGGAGTGTCTCTTTCCATTTATATATAACAGTGAGTATTGATTTTTCGATAGGGAAAAAACGAAGGCAACGATCTATGCAGATCTGGAGTGCTCTCGGCACATCAGATGGCACCGGCGGGGCAGCCTCCGCAGACAATCGAACGCTGGGGGGGGGCCCCCACCGGAGGTCGGGGAGCCGGCAAAGATTACGTGCCACACTCACCTTATATACGTATAGCTCGGCGCTACGTTATCTGCCGGGCTCTCGTTTGGTCATGTATCTGACTACGTCACTGTGGTTGTTGGAACCAATGTTTCGTTCATTATAAGTACTCCATGTGTGATCAGTACTTTACTTAAATGTACGTTACGATGACTCATGTTAAAACACTCAATGGTAGTAAATTACGCATTTTCATGAGTACTTTTTGTAAATTTCTTGCGGCTCCTTAAATTGTAAGTTGATTCTAAAAACAATCCTGCCTAATTAAAAACTGACCGATGTGTGACTAACCTTCATGTGGGCATATTGTAAGATGTAAAACCTTAAAGTAAATGGAATAAAACTTGTCTCTCCGCTCCAATGTCTCTTCTACCACGACAACACCACCAAGTAATACCAGGAAAGCTTATACATTTCTATCATTTGATTTATCTTTGCCAATATCGACCCGTCGGCGGCGACTTCCCATTCTCGAAGTAAAACACGGCGGGAAGGAAACCGCGGGATAAACCGCCCCCTCCTACCACCTCCCGATCTTTACGTTTCAGGAATAAATATTTCAGAGCGTGTGCTTGGGAAGTTAAAGTTATGTATCGCCCACGCTGGTAACAATCCGAGAATGAGAAACGTTCGTTTAGTTTTATGTAACTTGCTTTCGCGTTCCGATTTACGGTCCAACTATGTTACACTACAGTTTCTCGTCTGCGTGTCTTTTGACTTTGTTCTTTGTACTTGTATGTGAAGCATAACCAGAAGCCGCTGAGTTTTGAGCAACATGTTAAAGATTCTTTCAGCACAAAGTTCAGTACATAGTACATATGTACGAGTATATTCGTAATGTATTTGTGACTTTTTGTCAATATCCTCATTGTACTCATAATTTTAACTGCCTTGTTGGTCGAGTGGTTGCAAACGCGACTGCCGAACGGGAGGTCCCGGGTTCAAA
>DWJK01002867.1:0-13946 GCA_018248815.1 Croniades pieria auraria
CCGACTGGTTTCGGACCTGTACGAGGTCCTTCCTCATGAGCTCCCGCCGCTTGCAGCGAGGTCGCGACGGAGACTGATAGTTAACTGTCATCCAGATGGCTCCTTCGCTAACCTCAATTTGGCTATCGTGGTAGATTATAGCCTAAATCTTTCTCATTCTAAGAGGGAGATCTGTGACCAATTGTGGAACGATAAAAGAATTAGTCAACCAGTGAACAAAATTAACAAATTTCTTATTTAATCCTGTTTAAGGTTATTTTATTTCGTGTTGCACCGCGTATCCGTTTATAATGTACGATTTGAATTTGAATTTTAAGAGGACAGTTACTTTCGACGGGAATATTATTATTTATGTTTTCAGTCGTTGGCATATTCGTTGGTAGTTTCATTTTATCATCATCAGCCCGTTTCCGTTGATAAACACAGGTCAATTCAATAACATGTTACCGAGAACGGCTGCGTGATTAGTATTTGTTAATATTTTGGGCATTTTATTTTGGACCGTACTATAGTCGTAAGATAATATCACGTTTTTCATCTGTCACATCGTTTTCGTTGGTTACCGAGCTTTATACGCGAGCGAATGTATTATGTATTTATGTTTAATAGATCAACAGCAAACCTCACTCATGTCATGACGCGAGGTCGCTGACTTCCATATCTTGAGCATCGAATAATATGGCCTAAATCGCATTGGGATGTCCCGAGTTTTGATCATAATAACTGTTTACATTTTGTGTCTTGAGACTGATTTGCTGGTGCTCGCTCGCAAATGGATATGCAGGAAGTTTTATGTTAAAGGGTTACTCCAGCCGCTGTCTGCCGAATGGGGGTAGGCGCGTGGTTTCCCGTAGTTGTTTCTCGCAAGTCACATCATCGACAATATAGTATCTATGTAAATATAATAAGGAAATTGTAGTATTGGTCACCAGTAATATTGATAGAGAGGCGTCGTCTAACCGAGTATACGGGTATATCTATGAGTACTTGTGGAATAAGTGTCCATTGGAAAAGTGCAGCTTCTTGTAACTAATGTGAATATGACAATGAGGTGAATGAATGTATTTACAATGAAAATAAAATAATAAGACTGCGTTTTAAAACATATTAAAATTTTCATTACATTTACATATAAAAGTAGGTACAGTAAGTGCTTCGTACTTACTTTGAAGTCATCTGATGCATATACACATTGTTATTGCTTGGATGCGTCATAATATTTTACATACCATACAGTAACGTGAATAAAGACGAAATCACATAAAATAATTTGCGTGGGAGTTCAGTCAGTGGGCATATTGAGCTGAGCGAAAGCGGGTATTTCGGTCCATGGCCGGCGCGGTGCTGTAGGCCGGCGAATGCAAGGCCTCTCTGCATACTGTTGCAATAACTGCAGTTGCACTCTAATGCAACACAGCGGCTGCTCGTTCGGTTTAGAACGGTCTCGCACCGAGCCGATTACAAGGTCTCGCTTTGCATAACGCTGGGGATTATTTTCATTGGTGTATTTGTCGTACCCACTGCGAGACAACACACTACAACTATTTAATGCTGATTTATCGGCTCCGAGGTGCGGTGTCCGATATCCGCGCACGCAAATCTAATAATAATAAAATTTTATAGTGACTATCAGATGATAAATTGTATGGGCTATTTTCGTGTGCGGGGTATCATTGATGGTGAACGCAGACAATTCATTACATGGAACACTTTCAATAAATACCCGTAATACAATCATACACAGTCGAAAACTAATAGGCGCGAGTAGAAAAAATGTACTTATACATCGGATCTCATGGTTCCTACTGCTCTCAAATCACATACACATCTCGTGTTAAAATACCCCATTGAATTGATCTGTACCATGACGCTAAGGTAACAATAACGGAACACAATATGTGCGTTGGTGGTGCTCACAGGTTTTTAAATGGATATTGGTGAGTAAATACGTGAATGGCACTTTTCGTTCACATCGCATCAAAGATACCCGTTCTCATAGAGCAATGCGATATCGTTCACTGATAAAATATTAATCTCACAATATGCTCAAAGCTATATGCGATGTAGGCGTGTCGCCGTAATACCACTTACTTAGACGCACCCAAAGCTGATTTATTTCAATGCGCTACTGTCATTTTGTAATTAGCATTATTCCGTTGTATCTGCACATGTTCGATCTGCGAAGATTACGCTTTGGGCGGGAGGGAAAATCTATTATTATTACATTGTGACGTCAGCTCCCTTATGAGGTATATCGTAGGTACACAGTTTTCAGAGACTTCAGGCACATTCCGCCTTTTTCCCTTTTCTTCCCTTCCCCCCCCCCCCCCTTTCCCTTCTCTTTTTCCCTTCGCCCAGACAGTATGTAACCCATCTGGTCAAGATCGTTCGAAGATCGAAGTTTCGGTCTGTCGCAGCACCTGCATCTGTCAACATTCGCATTGTATATATCTGTTCTGTCATTCTTTCATCAGCCGTTCTCCTAACATGTCGGAACCTTTAGAGCATGCCCTTTACATTTGATAATTTATTCATATGTATATATCACGTCATGAACGGTTACAGATGCTGTGGAGTCTGGGAGGTATCCGCGTCTCGTCGCCACTCCCACGTCGTGTTGACTTTTATTGCCGTATTTATTGTTATTATCCATCTCGCCGTTGTTACGGTCGGTAAAGTGTCGTTTCTACAACTGAGCCGTAAGTCTTGCAATCATGCCTTATAATCGTAAACCTGCCCACAGATAATGCAATTCTATATACATATACGCGTATTGTCATATCTGTGTTCCACACGAGTAGACAGAAGATGTTTAACAGGAACAGTCTTCCACATTCAGCTAAGTCGTCATACGTACTCATCTGTTAAAGGTTTTCCTGTTCTGGCCGGTTTTTGAAGACGTCTCCGACTTGATCAATCTAGCAATTTAATGTAGTACTATTTGCAATACGGGTATATACTCAAAATCCAAATGTTTTTTGTGTAATCAAACATTAATTAGTCAAAAAAGGATTAATTGTTTCAGTGCAAGTATAATAATATGCGTCACAGTAAAAACAGTCATATGTGAAGAAGAACAAAGATTACAAAACAAATTGTTATTTATAGTCATTAAACCGTAGTGATATTTGTATTAGCATTTTTAAAAATAAATCAGCAGGTATAATATAACAAAAAGATATTCAGTCATTATCATTCTTTGTAGAAATGACAGATCGCTTCGCGACAAGATTTCAGAAAGACTATATTATTTTCTTGATTAGCAATAAAATTGCACACAGCTAGCTGTGAGAACGGTTTTAATATAAAATAACACGGTAAATAAGCACTAAGCACTGCATCACAAAAAACATAAAAAAAACATATGAATATTATTACATCATACGTATATATTTGTGACAGCTTCACACATACTCGTATGAAGAAAAACTTGTCGACAATTAGTTCTTCTATAATTATTAGACATTGTTTCAGATTGGAACAATTAAAAGGGAATAAAAAACCCTGAAGTGTCATTTCACGACGCTATGTCACCAGTTGATTCATCAGTTACCACATTACCTTCGTACTTGATGACCAAGAAGAAAAACGTCGAACTCGCAAAAGTCGTCCAAAATCCATTCATAATTATACCTAATGACGTTGGCCAACTCTTTTGCTCGCAATGTGACCGGGTCTCTATAACCAAAATTGGTTTTGCGAGTCATCTTCGAGCTCACGCCAGAAACCAGACATAGTCCAGGTCGCTGTCGCCGTACACAGCGAAGAGGACTTCACTTTCGTAACATTGCTTCTATAGAAGTATCAGACGTGTGTCTCAATTAAATAAAACAGGGTATGTTTGCGTTCGAAATTAACGGTTAGATCTTAGGTGATGATTTTATAGTTCATGTTATGCCTACTTGTTTCACTGTGAGCGGGCGGGGTAACTTAATTAATGCACGGGCCTCATCGTGGGCGGGTAGCGACTTGCATCAATATAGCGATACTAATTTATCATCCGTTATTAGCTCTACTATGGAACACAACCACCTCACAGAATGACCAAGTTTAAGGCCCTTGCCTACCCCGCTGGCAAATTGCCGGTACTGACTTCCAATGATACCTAATTAAAAATTAAACACAGCAAGTTATATATGTAATTTGATAAAGAAAAAGCCATCCGCGCCAGTATTTTATTATAGATCCTTAGAAGAAGGAAGCGGAGTTCTAAAATACGACGACGTCGCCGCTTTGGCTCGATCGTTGTTCCTTGTTACATAAAAGTAACAATAATATTGTTGTTATTACCTATCGTAAAAAGGAAGGAATGAAAATAATTAAACGTTAGACAGAACCAAACGCTGCAGCCGTTGCTCGAGCCGTGCTGTTTGTTTACTGTACATTTATTACACTCTATGTTATTGCGAATAATCGTAAAAATGACTAACGTACTATTTCGCTGTAGCTTCAACGTTAGTCGCATATCGATGACTAATCGTCGGTGAAGCGAGCGTTCGCGTTAATTAAATACGATACCGGCGGCGATATCTAAACAGCTCGGGTCTAGATCTCGAGATGTTTAGGTAGCTAGCTCGCCGGCTCACTGATAACACAGTTTACGATCTGCGTGAACGTTCTCTTGGCGGCGTTCGTATGTAGGTCTTGAGAGATATAACTTTACTTTACCTACTTGTAACTGCTTAGTCACTCGTTGTACTTTTAATTTGTTCACCTACCTCTGGAACAAATGCAGAAGATGCCACTTATTCCATGTTGGAATATTTGTAATTGACCCCCAATGAAAAGGTTCATATAGAAAATGGAACCTAGTGTACCGATGCATATAAATATGTATACTAAAATAAATAAAAAATATATACATATCCTACATAATTATTGTATAGAAAGAAATTTGTTTAGTTCAAAAGTTCCTCTAATTATTATATTCGTGTTTTATTTAACTTTATGGGGCTGTTGTTATGTAAATTATATTTAAGTTATAATTCAATGTAAAGCTTGAGATTTCGAAGTTAACCTTATGGTAATTCGAATGGAAAGTTCTGGAAGCTCAGTCTTTATGTAGCGCTTAATATTCCAATGAGGTGCGATTTAGGCGACTTTATGACTTGTAAATTATTTGTGGACTGTATCCGGTGCCTGATGGAAATGAGGAGTATTGGGAATAAATACAGAATGTGAATAAGCATAAAACGTAGTCTTTAAAGGTTACTGCGCATACTACGGTATCGAGTCGTCTTTAAAACTTTATTTTCTTTATCACCGTCAATCCTTATACCATTTTCCTGCTATAAATGAGACTCTACCGGGAACCAGAAGGGTTAAGGCCTTGCTCTACAACGTTGGCCAAGTGCAGCGTAGGAGATTTCATACGTCACAGAGGACATTACGAAGAACTCTAAGGCACGCAGGTTTCCGAGTTGTTGTTGCTTTCCGATGTTTTACTTCGCACGCCTGTTTATAAACCGTCCGAGTGTAAATCGTAACGCGAACAATATAGAACACTTCGCCTCTAAAGCACCACCGCCACATAACCTCCGCGCGGAGTGCCCACTCCACGTTGTTATTTATAGCGCACGAATGACGTTCGGCTTCCCATATACAATAACGTAATAATTCCCGTGGGTTTGTTTGTTGCGCAGCACGTCAACGTGTAGCACCGTAAAGTGAGGGAAATCACCTCGGCTTAAACGTTCCAAGTGCTCCGGTTGCTGAGCTCTCGATTTTAAGTCACGTATGTAACTAATGTGTTTTCGTTTTCGTTCATAACACTCGGGTAACGATTGCCTTTACTCTTTCTGTACTTTATATGTGCGCTAGCCGCTACCCGCCCGCTCCGCTCGACGTAAAATAATTCAATTACACTTGGGTCCACAGCTCGCTAGTCGAATGGAAAATTGTTAGGCACAGTATAGTAGTAGTATTTTGTTTGTCCCGAAATGAATAACTAATGTCAAGTCAATCGGACATATAGTTTCGGAGATCTCTTGATGAGTCGGTGATATTTTCCTTATGAATATATAGGTTAAAAGTAAGTTTTAGTTACATGCATTTAAATAGTTTACCGATTATGATTTGAAAAAACGTAACATCACGCCTGTAATGTCCTAAAGGATAGCGCACTACACTTCCACGTTTCCTCAGTTAGTTTACGTCCTATGGAATAGGTGGTGAGCTTATTGTAATATACCGGGCACAGATCCAAACTCAGAATCACTACTAGAAATTCTAAATTAGTAAACTACTATCGCGTTACTAGACCTGGGATTTTAACCCAGTACCTCCCGGCAGGCACTCGCTATTGATCGCGAT
Organism: Croniades pieria auraria; assembly: GCA_018248815.1. Taxonomy (NCBI): domain Eukaryota; kingdom Metazoa; phylum Arthropoda; class Insecta; order Lepidoptera; family Hesperiidae; genus Croniades; species Croniades pieria. The sequence continues at coordinate 6,313 of DWJK01002867.1, forward strand.
GAATTGAATAAGATAGCAATTAAAGTTTATGTTGATCAATAAATGGGTACGTGCACAAGTATAAGTCTAGTATACGAGTACCTATATAGCTGATACACATAATATATATATATAATATGTATATGCAGAATTTTTTAAATAGATCGTTGAGTATATAGGTCATTTTACACTTTGTTACTTTTCAATCTTTTAAAAAATCTTTTTAAAAAGCCGCCATGTTTTGTAGGAAGCAATTCAAGCCAATGTTCGATAGCCACTGATCAATACCTAACTTCCCTATTGGACACGCATTCTGGAGAGGTAGACCCTGATTGCTACAAATTGCTACATGCCTTTGCAAAGGCAGCGTCTCATGATCACAGTATAATTCTAAGTTTCCCACAGTTGTAAAACAAGCGGAGTCCTCATGTTCACGGTTCGCTACTAAAAATGTGCTTGTGAGTACAGTACGTATAGTACGGATTACAGTGAGTATAGTACGGATTGGTGTAGGCCACCACCCCCTACACCTTTGTATTCGAGCAGGATTGGTCTTTTCCCTGTGACGCTCGACGATCTCGGTTTTTACTTTAACAGTTTCGCAGACCATAGGCATATCTTATTCTGCAAAAATAGGCGCTTCTATATCTAGCGGGTAGTCGTAATGTGCTTACATGATGTTGTAAGGTGACGTTGACTTCTTGGTCAGCAGTCCACGTTTCTGAGTTTTCCTTATGGTATCAGCATCAGCCAAATTTTTATAAATTATTCCTTCCAGCTTCTTTTCTATTAAATCGCGTTACGTTAAATCATGACGTGTTCGTACGTAACAATAATAAACATTCGCGCGATATGCGTAGTAACAAAAAACATATGAAATTTCTCACCTTACCTGTTGTTACAGTTGGACGTTACACAAGCGCGCGCTCCCTTTGGTGCAGCCGTTAAATAACGTAAAACAACGAAGATAAACACACTATCTAATGCACGCTGCGTTCAAATTAAACCACTGTGAATAGCCTTAAACAACGCAGAAAAATAATAATCAGCGTTAATGGGCGCTGTCGTTGCCGCGTCCGCTTTGCTTCGTATATACTTCGCCTGTACACTGATATGAATCTACGGAGATTTAATATATTTCCCAGATTATAATACAGTACAGTTCTGATAGCGGGCTGTTGCGTTACGCATAGAGATTAAACAGTCACTTCATTGATTAGCTATTGTAAAAAATATTAATTACGCTTCGTGTTTCTAATTTCATTTTTTGTTTTAATGTTGGATATGTGTGAGTCAGTGTATTAATGCTGCCTGACGGACAATTGTGTATAAAAAATTAATTATACCATAATATATTTAAACGTTATTATCATTTAGTTCTTGTGTCTATATTTTTGCTCTCTTTCTTCCTCTTCCACAATTGGTTATGTTAATTTTGCGTAAAACTCGAACAAAACCTTTGTATGAAGTGTAAATCAAAACTTCTTGCCCGAATGCAGGTGTGGGTGGAGGAGAGTCGGGGAGCCAGCAGCCGCACTTGAGGCGCTGGTGAAGGGCACGCAGTCGTATTTTATACTTTATGGTGCTGTTCAGTACACAAGTACTTTATTAAGCTGGATTTTTAAAAATTATGTATGTACTTGTTGACGTGGTTTAAAAATATCTTCAGTTTGGTGTATATATATAAATTTATTTTCTGTTGTAATGTTGTACATAAATGTATAGTTATTGGACTCCGTACAATATACGAATAGTATTTAATTGAACAAAATACTGTTTTGTTACTAATTACCGTAGTTTTTCTCATTTAATTTACTATTTCAATTTCCTTACTTATGAGTTTATTCGTTGAAGTTATATTCATAAGAAAGTTGGAAGATCTAATGGATATTATTAAGCATCGTATATTTCTTGATGTATGACATGCTCATGCATAATGTTATGTCCAGTGCCTAAGCTGGAAGTGCTCACGAAGATAGCAGAACCAGCTCTACTTAAGTTAAGTTATAATTATTCTGTCTGAATGATCATTTTTGAGACAAATAAATGTCACTCCCTAGCCGAACGATATTAGACTGCGTGTTCTGGTAAGCCATGTTTATCAATTTTGATACCTGACAATACTTAAGGTATTGTTCATTACAGTTTAACGCTCTTTCTTCAACTCTGCGCATTATATTATATTTTACATAATTATTAACGAAAAAAAAACGTAACACCACGCTTGTAATCCCCGAAGGGGTAGGCTGACGAGTGTAGTACGCACCCACGTTTCATTAGTTACGTTCAAGTCTCATGGAATAGGTGGTGAGCCTATTGCCATACACCGGACACAGATCCAGACTCCGAGTCACTACTAGAAATCCTAATTTAGAAAAATCCAATAGTACCCGACCCGAGATTTGAACCGAAGACCTTTCGATCGACACTTGCTCTTGCAAGCAGGTCGACCAACAAGGCATTTAATAATATACTGTACATAATTTTTTTTAAAATTATCAACCCAGTTAGCATTCCACTGTTGTAATATGGGTTTCCTCTCACAATAAGAGGGTTAAGGCCATAGTCTCCCACGCTGGCCAAGTGCGAGTTGGCAGACTTCACACACCTTAGAACTTTTTTACATAATGATACTTTTTATATATTTGATTATTGGTCTATTGATATAATGGATACTGAATCTAACTGCTGAGCCGAAGTTTGTGAGTTCCAACACAAATATTTGTGTGACGAGGCGGGTTTTGCGGGTTGCACAGCGTAGGATATTGAACGTATCAGTAATTTCATTTCACGGCTGTACTCGAGTTTCGTTAACTGCCACCCAAACTGTGTCCCGCACCGATATCGGACGACGCTGTTCGTAGCAAAACTCGCTGCCACTGCAGCCCGAAACAAAGGATATCCAAACGTTCACCTCAGACCCGTGCGGTTTGCGAAATAATAACTTTTGTGCCATTGTCGCGCAACATATAATTCTCAGGTACCTAAGCCATAACTAAAGATCTCCATAGGAGTCTTTATACCCATAGTATCCGCCACTGTGGAAAGTTCACACAAAACTGGTTCCGACTTGGTCAATAGTAAGCTAACTTGCGCCTGGAAACTCGCTTCCTGAAGTGTTCTAACCGCTATTGATAATCTAAACGTCTGCTTACCGGTAACAAACTCAATCAAGACTTTCGTAGTTACATTTGCATCAGTCGCAAAGTTTTGTAGGTATACTTTTCGAATCGCTTCGGAAACTTCTTAAAGAAGCCGCTGACATTGAGTTGCGTAATTACAAAGTTGGACATAAACAATACCTTGACATAATGGAAACAATTATAAAATAAAGCAGTGAATGAACCGAGTGAATTCATTTAGGGTCGAACCGGTCATCGTACCTTACCCGGCGTGTAGGTGTCGCGCTCCGGTGACGTCGATGCTTATCAGCCAACAATTAAAACGTTGTTTCGCGACCTGTTGCTTCGTGCCCCTCCTTGCGCCTCGCCCCTCCCGCTTGGCCGTCCGATAAAGTCTTCGGGTTAAAGATTTATTGACTGTTGAAGGTCCAGCAGGATATTACTCGATGCGCCGGAATTAGGGCCGCGGCAGGCGAGTAATAATGTTGCCCACCTATAGCGAATGAAACTGCAGCGCTATATGGTTCGCGTAATAACGCCACACAATCGTATTAGATCATAGCGGGCACATGACGCGCCTGTTTATAAATAGCGGCGACAGTCGTAAAGTTGAACAAACTACATGTATTTATCGCGTCACTTATGCAAGAGTCACATTGTTTACAGCGTACGATCTCGATAGCGGCACGTACTTTCCAATAAAAACTTTGGAGGTCAAGTGTAGTAGGCGTATTTATATCGGAACGAGGCTATGTACGCGTCTGCGGGGGCGGTCATTAACTGGGTCGCGCGGGGACAAAGACCCCAGCCCCCGCTGAGGGGGAAAACGGGGTGGTTTCGCTTTCCTCGGCAGCGCTCGGCTTTCCCTGCCGCATCTCATCTGCGCTCGGTTTCCGCGTAACACCCGATCTTCCCGCGAATCGCTGGCGGGCGCCAAGTGAACCTCCGCGATTAATGTTTACTCGTCTCGTTCCCACCGCGACGGTCCACCTCAAGGGGATTAATTTAGAAGTTCTCAAACGAACATTAATTCTCGTCCTTCCCATTCCCTTTTTGCGGCTAAGTAAGGAAACTCGTTGAGATTGAACTGTCAGAGCTATTACCTAGAGATTTTCGTCTCGTTTATTGAAATTTCTTACCGCAACTGCTGTTAACTCCATTTTCCGTGCCGTAAACAGAGGTAATGAGTATGTTCAAATTAAATGTTATGGTAAAGGACAAAATTATGAAATGTTTTTATACTAAATCGTAATGTCAAATAGATGAAAGGAAAATGAAGGCTTTATTTGACCCAGCTACAAACTGAAACACGTAAACAAATCTAAGACTAAGTTCACCTCCGAGCTAGTTATTGAACTTGAATTATAAATTCTAATCGCGATTAGAATTAGAGTTAAACTTGTAAACTAAGCTACTGCGGTAAACGGTATGAGAGTTCTTATCGTAGACTCAAATTAAAATGTTTAATGTAGGTAACATTTCTTGTATCAAGAGATGACTATTTTTTTTTGTAAATTGTACTCGTTTGTATGGAAAATAACTTGCAATTTACTGAGCTAAATGATGACATATTTTTGCGATTACTTCGTTTTTTTTTTTTATTATTTACTATTATTTTAACATTTGACATAATTTTGTTAATTAATTTTGCCAAAATTGATATACATATGTAACATTGACTAAATTCTATCGAATTGAGACATGTGTAATGTAAGTAAATATAAAAAAATTTATTTGTAGAATGCAAAGAAGTTAAGGTAGTATTAGAAAATGACTTGTAGCGAAAATGAAGAATGTCAAAATATATATTTCAATTCTCTTGTCAAATGTATTTTCAAGAACGTCGATAAGCTTGATAATTAAGGAACAAATTTCAAAGCTTGACGCATCAATGAAGTAGGAGGAGAGGGATGTTCGTTAAAAAAAAAGTTTGCTCTCGATTCCGCCGCGATAGTTCGCACAAAGGGGTGAGGGAGCGAGGGAATGCAAAATATTATTCAATTATGCAAATCGGGACACAATGACGCGTACGCGGCGACCTCGCTGCAGGAAATCGGTGTTGTGTTCGCCGCGTGTAACGCGCTTACGGCCTTCCGCGCCCGAGCCGTCACCGCATGTCAGTTGTACGACAGATAAGTGCGATCTCACTCGATAGCGGCATTGCGATGTTGGATTTTTTACACGATTTATTCGGTGTTTTCCAATTGAAATGTTTCTTGTTACTGGCGATATCGAGCGGCGCGATGTCCGTCCGCAATGAATGAGGTTGTTATATTGTCACGGACTGTTCCCTTAAAGATTATTGCTGATAATATCTGTGTATTATGTTGTAAAAAAGAATTGGGCTGACATCCAAAATACTAAGTGGATAGCGACGTACATTAAATTTAAGTAAAACAGTTACATATATTATGTAAATATTATGTAAACATGTCACTGTTGTAGGTAACAACAGTGACATGTTAAATTTTAAATACATCATAAGTGTTACAACAGTTGTACAACAGGTGTACAAAGGTGACATAATATTAAATTCTATGTACAACAGTGATATGTTAAGGCCATATGAATCTGAGATATTCTTATTCGATCTAGATTGATAGCAGCATGAGACAGGTGTTTGGATGCGGCGAGTCGCGCGGCAGCGGATCTGATGGAGCAGTGTTGTTGGGTACGCAATTTATGTACGCCCATCAGCATGCCCGGGGACGTTCGTTTTGCGCGACCCGTCAGCCGCCGGCCGCGGCCGCGCCGCGTGTAATCACGGAACGCAGCGCAAATGGATGTGTCGTCGGTAATAGAGATAGTTTAATTAGCGCGACTGCGACTGCCGACAGCGCTGTTTCCTTCTGATTGATGATATCCCACAAAAAAGGCCGCAGTTGCCGCCGGATAGCTTTTCGACGCGCAGTTTTTTTGATGTTAGCATTTTATAGTTGTCACTATGAAGTTTTTGCTTTAAACCGAACAGATTATTAACGCCATAGTTTTTTGGCTCAACCCGGCCGAGAGATTGTTATGAAATTGTGGTGCCTTTTATGTTTACCGAAAAAGAATTAAGTTGGTGCTTGACAATAAAATATTTTTGTTCGTCGTTCTTATTTTTTGTCCTATGTCTAATTAACAATGTACGCATAGCTACAGCTACTATAAGACCGTGACATTCTATTGAACTTATGTAATGAATTTGGCGGGAACTGGTGACTTTTGTAAACAGTTTTACAATTTCGCAATTTGGTCACGACTTGGTAACATATTAATAACAATTGACGAACAAAAATGTAATGAATATAATGTCTCAATCGGATATGTAAATCTATTACGGTGACTCACAAAACATTCGGTTCGGCGACCTTACGAATAAATGTTATATCGTTGGCAGGTACCTATGTTCTTTTCACGTGTTCTCTCTAGTGCATTTATCTCGAGCTCTGCCTACGTCGGATGACGCATTCGGCCAATAGTGGCGCGTTGCGGTAGGTCGGGGATCGCGAAGACTTACGTACGTACGCCGGCTGCCGCTCGTCGTACGCTTCGTTCGGCTGCGTCGCTTCGTGCGGCTGTACATCTGTGTATAATAGCTCTACGTAGCCCAGTGCCCGCTCTCGCGTACGCCTCTACGTGCAGCGCTCGGAGCGTGTGAACCTTGCGGGATGGTGCATGTGGTGGCACGCACCGTCGTTTTAATCTATATCTACCCAAATTTACTTTTGTACATTTATTTATTAATTGTGGTACAGGTAGATTATTCCATATTTGAACTTATATATGCGTTATTTTTTATGTTACATTTGGTGATCTTTTATATAACAGGTTTTTATAACAATTTGCTGTAATTTGCTTCTACAGCTGTTTAATTTAGCTTTATGCAAATTAATAGTCGTTGGATATAATAATAATACCGGTGGATGGAGATATATTGTTCTTCATATTACCTACAAGTTTTATATGAACTTGTGGTACATATGTGAATTGATGTGGTTATACCGATGAGTACGAAGGTGGCGTCATGTTGCGGTGGGTCAGCGAGCTCTAATCTAATACATTTGTATTGTGCATAACGTATCATTCCATCTCATTGTTTCGATTATAATGTTATATAAGTTTTACATAAGTATAAAATTCCCTCTGTCATTAATCCCACCGCCTATTCGTGGGATATCCCAATAAAATATATTTTTTGCATATAGCATGGAGCAGCTTTTGTTTCTGATTTAAAATGTCACTCGAACTAAATGTTTTGCTTAAATTCTATTATTTACCTGGTCTCTATTATTGAGGGAGACGATTAAATGTTTCGTGAATATTTATACACATGATTAAAAATGTACCAGCTTAACTCACGTACGTTTTTCATAGTGAGAGGTCGAATTTCAAACCACTCAATATGGGAGGAGACTCATATTCCAACAGTGGAATGTTAATGGGTCTTATAAAAAAAAAAAAAAAACGTTTTTCGGGATGGCCCGACTAGTTTTGGACCTGTACGAGGTCCTTCCTTATGAGCTCCCGCCGTTTGAGCTCACGAGGAAG
>DWJK01002868.1:0-13946 GCA_018248815.1 Croniades pieria auraria
ACGTCTCGGCTCCGTAAGTCATGACGGGTAGGACGCACTCATTAAAGACTTTTGGTATGTGTGATGAAAAGACTTGACGAAGTTTCCTATATGCCGCCCAGCCGAGCTGTATTCTTCTTCCATATTGAAAAATGAAATTAACAGGGTAAGCCTAATGATAAAAGTGGACGAGAGTACGATTCGACGTATTGAAAAAATCACTTGCACGCTTTTCGTTCACTGTTCTATTCCACCCAATAGAGGCATTTTCTCTGGGAATATGGGAAATTTCCATTCTTTATAAGGCGCCTAAAGACACGAGGTGTGCCTCCTAAAATTGTTCCTATGCAACTTGACCTAAGACCAAATTCCCTAAATTTTCCGCTCGAAGGCCATGACGGTTTAGTTTCACGATTTCCTAGAATTCTCTAGGCCGAAAAAAAAATTTTTAAAATAGAGGTGGAATTTTAGTTTATTTACATTCACGTCTGTATTTCAAGAAGGATAGGCAGATTAAAAATATTAAATACTAAGTAGATATCGAATCTATTTTTGCTTGTGCATAAATATTAGTTTCGTAGAAAACAATAAAAGGTTCATTCCATTAGGGTAATGCTTACAAGGTTTCGATATATTTAACATTTACATATCTACTTTGAACCTAAACAAATACTTTCTCCTGGCTGAATGTCATATACATGACTCGCATATAATAAAACTTAAAAATCATGTCACTTATATATTCTTTGACTGGCTCGTTGCTCGTTGCTCGAGTGGTTGCATGCGCAACTGCCGATCGGGCGATACTGGGTTCAAATCCCGGGTCGGGTACTATTGGACTTTTCTCATTTAGAATTTCTAGTAGTGACTCGGAGTCTGGTCTGTGCCCGGTGTAGCAATGTGTATGGCAATAGGCTCGCCACCTATTCCATGGGACGTAAACGTAACTGGTGAAATATGGAAGTGTACTATTATACTCCTCTGCCCATCGCTTTGGGGATTACAGGCGTGAGATTACGTTTATATATATATATATTTCTACTTTCAGCACTGTTTTTTTAAATTTTTTATTCGTATTATAAGTATACAGGTTATTAAGAAAATAATTTTAATTTAATGGTGGCTGATGATGGTTATGATATGATATAAATGAAATTTACTATAACTTAAATAGTTTATATCCGCGTACGTCTTTTTGCCCGCTCATTTTTAACCATTACTCAGAAATTTTCGTTTGGCAGATTTATATGAGTAATTATTTATTGTCATAAAATTAAGATGTATTAAAAATGATTTTTTGGAAACAAGTTATCTAACATATTATTTTCGGACGATTATGGTTGCAACATTATATGAGAAACATTAATTAAAACTAGTTAGCCTAGCCTAAGTCAGTTAGTTAAAATCTACAACTAGCCTTACTAGTTGTAGATTTTAACAATTCCTACAAAAAATGTTGCCATGTCATATACCTATTTCAAGTGTGATTCAAGTGACATTTGATTAAAAAATCATAGGTTATTTATAAAGATATGGTGTCCAATTTAAAATTGATTCTGATGTAAATAAATGTTATTTACCTTGTGCACCTACAGTATATTATAGTTGCCTTTCACATTATATCATTTAATTGAAGACTTTAGATAATAACATAGATTTAAAATAACACGGAACAAAAATAAAAATATTGTTTCCATGGAGACTTATGACTATTACTAACATAGATATATTATACATAGATTAGGGAAGCCAGTCTAAAATGCGTCCATCGAAAAAAGGAGAAAGCAAATGGGGCTACCTATCTCTCTGTCTCTTTCTACACATGCACACTGATGTAGCGCTAGCATGAGTCATGTGTCAGTAGTGAGAGAGAGAGAGATAAGGTATGGTGATCCTACTCTATATATAATATCTCTATGATTACTAAGCTGACTTTAATGTCGAACTGAAAACATTAATAGACTGATAAATTAAGAATATATGTACCTACCTAGTTCCCAGTGTGACCAACCCACATGTTTAATTGAGCACATTGTTACAAGTAATTCATGTGTTTTTAAATCAAACTCTACGTGATTTAGGCACTTGTCACAATTGTGAATTAAATTTTAGCCACCTAAAGATCTGTTTTTAAAAAGATTTGGAACACTAAAATATTTATTAGTTATATAATTATTGTGGTCAACACAAATAGTAATCAGGCTCAAATACTGTTGACTTATTAAACTTGTACTGCTAATCAACAAAGGTTGCCTTAAATTTAGTGAATGCTTATGGTTCGGTGGATTTTGAAAATTGCAATTATGAAGTTGAAACATCGTAATTGATGATATTGGCTGCTGAGTATGATTGATATGTTATTTATACTTACCATATTATTGTAGACCTTAGAATGTTTTCCCAGATTAAAGTATACTATTAAGGAAATTTGCAAGGACTGACAATACCAAAGAAATGTTTCCTAAATGTGTTGTGAAGTAACATGTATGAAGATTTAAATTCCAGGTCCCCATCATTGCTCTAAGCATGTTAGGCAAATCTATTTTAGTCAAACTAAGGATAAATTTGTATATACAACAAAGCCTTTGCACCTCACTTAAAATTAGTTTCGTTCATTTGTCACTGAACTTTTTGTTTCTCAACTCAGATTATATATCTGGTATTGTCTATAATCGTGCTAATTAATGAATACATTATTAACAGTAAAACGAGAAAATGGTTGTAAGACACATTATGGAATTATATGCAAGATTAATATTCAGTATAATATTTATTTATTTATTGAGTTGCCAACACATTGTTTTACATGAAAAATAGTTTACTGACAAACATAAGTTCCTACTAAGGGTCAGTACAATTATTGGCAACAACCTCATGCCAATCATTAAAATTGTGGAATTAACATTACAACTTACAATAATAACAAAATTATTACAGTAACAGGATATTACAACAGAACTTGAATGCAATTATGAATATTATTAAAATGTAATGGAGGAAATTATTAAATTATACAATTGAAGTTCATGATACATTAAGATATCAAACAATTATCAATTTACTAAAAAAATTGATCACTTCCAAAATATATAATTAATAGTATAGCATTAAAACATTTTTTTTAGTAACTGAATGGTACTTAATGGAACAAATTTAACAATAAGAATTGGTGGTAAGCAGAAATAATCAATAGGCAGCTAGTTATGAGATTATTAGTTTAAAAATAACATGTTTGTAAAAATCAAAAATGTTTTAATGATTTCAGAATATTTTTCTCTTGTATTAAATGTTTATGTGTACATCAAAGTTTACAGACAAATGCAAACTAAAAGTATCAGATGGTAAAAGATCTGCATGAAAGTGCTGTGTATTTCTGAAGAAATCTAGTTCAGCAGACCTGTGACTGGAAAAGTGATTAACTATGAGTAGTGTTAGATAAAATAAAAACTGAGGAAATAACAACTAAGTATGTGTTCAAACTCAGTCCTTTCTATTATTGAAAAATATATTTCACAGTACTCTAGTACAAATTGTGTCGTAATTAATTGTGTTGCTTGATGATATAATGTAAATGATGGATAAGATGTAACGGACTTACAAAAAAGGTATAAAATAGATTTCTTTATAATATTACACTCCAGTATTCTGAGAGTCATAATACAATAAATTTTCTAGTTAGAAAAGTTTGCATTAAACAATTGAATTTAATTTCATGTACATACTTTATTATCTACTTACCCAAACTTTAAGAAATGATTATTCTCTTAATTTGAATTCATGTGCACTGAGTACGTTATACGCTCGAACAAGATAGTTCATAAAGCTAAATCGAAGAACTAAAATAAATGAATCCTACAGAATACAACCGGCTGCAGTTACGTTATTATGTACAATCGACCCTCTCTGTCGCTGTAAATCAACATCGTTTTGATGTGTCTATCCTTTATTTGACCTTCAAGAGGGCTCAGAATTTGGGCTAGTACTTGACAGCTGATAAACGTTTCAATCCGCGCAATTCAGTTATCTTTAGAAAAATTTGCGAACCTATCAATAAAGTTATAATATTGAAATTAATAGGAAGCCTTTCATCATATTTATTTTATTAGTATTCCTTCAAATCATTATCAATATAAGCACGAATTATTTCACTGAAATTTTTATCCACAGCGAAGCCAAGTGTAAGAGCTCGATTGTTGTCAAATTTACTTGGAAAACTTGCAACTATCTGGGCAATCATTTCGTCCCGTTCGAAACTGACAAGAGCTGCCACATGGTTACCAGCGACTTCGGTCAAAGCCTTGACCATGTCGCCTACTGTAACACTTATTCCGGGCAAATTAACGCCGTGCCATGGTCCAAAAACTTCTACCGGTATTGTCGCTGCATAAATGATGTTGTTAACCACTGTCAATGGACTTGTTAGCCACAATTCTTGTTCGAGGGGGACTGGACATACGGTAGGTTTTCCGTTTAATGGCTCGCGGACTAAACCACTTGCGAATGAGGTGACAGCACGATTAGCAACGCCGCTCCTCACACTAACAGTCGGTAATCTCACTATTCTTCCGTCAACATATCCTCGTCGAGCGTAGTCATTGAGGAGAAGCTCACTCATTGCCTTAGCAGTTCCATATGAATTCTGTGGAGTCACTGCAGTTAGATCTCCGACCACAGGCGGCAGATTTCCGCCAAAAACACCGACTGTGCTTGTAAAAATAAAACGTAGACTGGGAACAATTCTGCGGGCCGCGTCTAGAAGAGCCCTCGTGACATCAAAGTTAATTCGCATACCTAGGTCAAAATCATTTTCTGCGTGACCGCTGACAATTGCCGCCAAGTGAAATAGTACGTTTGTATCGGGCTTCAGTAGACGTTCAGCAGCATCGGGTGCGGCGAGGTCGACTGCGAGTACGGAGACGCGCAAGTCGCTTCTGGCCCGTGGTGTTACGGCATCTGTAAGCAGTAAATGTTTCACCGGCAGGATAGAATTATCTCGTAACAGGGCATCCACGAGTCGTTCTCCCAAAAAACCTGCTGCTCCAGTTACTACTATATTCATTTTTCAAATACAAGCAAGACCTTTTCTAAACGGTATAGGTATTCGCATCCGTATGCGAGCTATTAAAGTAACCTATCATGAAATAAGTTCGTAACGATATCAGCTATGTTTACAATTGGCATTGTCGTAGTTGATTCCATATAATATAAAACAGTACTTACGTCATAATAACAGCATCGTTTATGTATTTTATATAGCATCGTTAGCATAGCAGCATCGTTATGTGTTTTGTATATGTATAAGGGTGATGTTTTGAAGAGACTGTGCCAATTTTAGGACGCCCTCCGGCCCGGTGGGATGATGATCTGCGAAAAGCTGCAGGCAGATGCTGGATGCGACAAGCCGAGGACAGGGCGCGATGGCGCTCATTGGGGGAGGCCTAAATCCAGCAGTGGACTGAGATAGGCTGATGATGATGATGATGATGTGCCAATTTTGCCGCCAACAGATTATTGATTAATCTTCTACCGTAACCACATTCTGTACTTTGTGTCTAGATGACTATCCGTCATAATTCTGAATAGACTAATAAAATCAGTTCAACACGAAAATCCGATACATTACTTATAGTGTTTATACCATATCTGCCTAAAGTACATAATATTGTACCAGTGTTATTAATAGTAGATAAAAAACTGTAAACAATGTGTATAATATTCAAATAAGTAGTGCGTAATAAATTAATGTTGAGTTAATTTGTTATTAAACCTTCGCTTGTTTTTTGTAAATTATGATAAATTCTAATACTTATATTGTATCTTGTCACGACGTCCCTAATTGTCTCACCTAGTAGTGATATCTCATTGTTCATGATTAAAATAACTAATCCTTAGCACTCCGCACATTTTTGTGCCACTATCTACCAGCATAACTCCGGAACATTTTTGTCTAGGTATAAAATAGTTTGAAAATCTTGAATTTATGTATTCCAAAAAAATTACTTACCATACCAATACCGTAGCATCTTAAGCGTAAAGATACTAAAACATTTAGCTCCCCAGCAGAGCCTACGGAGTTACGGAACAAATGACGGATGGCTTCGTAGTGGAGCCAACAGAGCGCGAAGGGTACAAAAATCATGCAATTAAAAGCAATGAACGAAGAGAATTTGTTCTACACGTTTTATGATAATTATCTTAAATATATCAGTCATACATTTTTTTTGCATTTTACAGTGTACCGTATAAACACGTACAAAATCTATTATCTTTATCATCACAATGCTATGTCAATATTTTTTCTAATGTACATTTTATACGTCTAACTGTACTACGCATCAATTGATGGCGTAAACGATAATTCAAAATAAAGGTAAAACATTGTTAAACTATCTCCTTACAACCTTATCTCAGAGTTATATTTTGATGCAAGTGTATTATACAGAACCTAAAATAACATAAGAAACGTAACACGCCTTTAATACCTGAAAGGGTAGGTAGAGAAATGTAGTTCACTCCCGCCTTTCACCAGATACCTTTAGGCTATATCCCCAGTAGGCAAACTGTTAGCGGCCGATTGAATTGGCGGCGTATCGGTTTAGTACGCCCTTCCATATATTTGAAATGGAGTGTCCACAGTTTGCTAGTTTTAGGCTCACTACGCAGTTTGCAGCGTTACGTGCGCCGACTGTCTCAGTTAGTGGCCAACTCGCAGCAAAACCGATTGCGGTCAGCGGCGGCGACATGGTTGTTCGCCGGACGCAGTGAGTCCGTTTGCCGCAAACTGTTCATGCGGAGTTGGAAAGAAGCTATCGACGTGTTGGGACGTGTTATAAATATTAAGTTGTGCTTACATTACAAACGTTGCTGATTTTTAATATTAAATTTTTTTAAATTCAAAAGTGTGAATTTGTAACTTACCTCAAAGTAATAGTAAGCCGTTCTTCGGGACATATTGTATCCCTTGTCATATTATTTTTAGCAATATACTGGGTTATAGAGTTCAACAATTCATCAAATGTATGTGTAGTCATATTGAAATACTGGTAAAAATTTTCTGGATATTTCCTTAGTTCTGGGTAAAGAACGTGAAATTGTTCAATACTCAACCTTTTCTTGTTTAATGGTTGAACCCAGTGCTTCTTTTTATCCTCTTTCAGTGCTTCTAAGATACCAATTACTTCAAAAATATCCATCGTGACCAACACAACCACTCCCTTCGTACAACAATAGTAAAGTGAAAATTCAGTCGGTCGGTCTAAATAAGCGGCTAATTCATAACAGTTTGCTTGCGACGTACGAAAATTGATCTGAGTTTGCAGTTAGCTCGAATTTCAGTTCGCCACAAATTTGCGGCTCACTCAGTCGGCCGCTAACAGTTTGCCTACGGGGGACACAGCCTAAGTCACCACTAGAAATTTCTACTATAAAATCTAAGTTAGAAAAATGGAATAGTACAGGACCCGGGATTTGAACCCAAGATCGTGCAAGTCGCGCTTGCAACCACTCGACCAACGAGGCAGTCATAAAATAACATTACTTCAAAATGGGTGACACCTTCTTCGTTTTTCAATTGTTCAGATCATTGCCAGTTGTCACTATTCCAATCATTTAGTGGTTTTAATGTTCCTGAATCTCAACATCGTAAACGAATTAATGTAATGATCATATCCGTCACTTTGTACGTAAAACATATCACGTAAGTTTCTTTTTTATAAAAATCGGTTACACCAACTACAGGTAAGAGGTATCTCGTTCTCTATCCGAGGCGAAACAATAGAAAAGGCGGTTGAAGAGGTGCCTACAAGATTTCTCTGAGAAAGTATCTACAATAAATAGTTCTTCCAATACTTTGTTTCGGTCTGAAAGTTGATATTGACGACTGCTAGTCGACGTGTATATAAGAGGCGACCAGCGACTGGCCTCAAATACCCTCGAATACCAACCGGCTTAATGACACTAGCCATTTCAATTTTTGCAGTATTGTCACCAATTTAAGATCAATGATCTTACTTACAGCTTATACTGACTAAACTAACTGACACTAACAGTCCAACTCTTAAAGCCCGAGGTCTGTTGCAGTCAATGGGCGTCACCGACCTTTAATGATTGTTGTCTTCTCGTCTATTAGGCTCTTCATTATTAAAACAATATAAGTATAAGTAATATGTAG
Organism: Croniades pieria auraria; assembly: GCA_018248815.1. Taxonomy (NCBI): domain Eukaryota; kingdom Metazoa; phylum Arthropoda; class Insecta; order Lepidoptera; family Hesperiidae; genus Croniades; species Croniades pieria. The sequence continues at coordinate 8,150 of DWJK01002868.1, forward strand.
GTATGTTTCTTTCCCTTATAAGTCTACGGCGAATATTGTTAATCGAGAAATATTGTAAGTAACCATCAGGTAAGACTGTGGGCAAGTTCTGGTCTATCCTAAATAAAGAAAAAAAAAAGAGTTATATTCCAAGAGTCACATATGCGAAACCACAGCTACTGCTTAATCAGTGAGATAAAAAAGTGTTGTGGAATCTTACACTGACGGCTATTGTTCCTGAGCAGGCTCCGTGAAAGCGATCTTACTATTCGCTCTAATTAAAAACAAAGCCGCCTACTGAAACTACGCGTGGCTGTCATACAACTTCTTAATTCTTAAGCACAATTCTCACTATAGCACAGTCAAAGTGTCACTTCCACTTCAATAACATATCTAGTTCTATTTCGATTACCTAACGTGAAAATTTGTGTACAGAAATTGAAAAGAGGAGCGTCGACGCACGAATACGCACCGCGCGCCACACAAAATGTATAACACTGTCAATTTTCTTTATACAAATTTGCACGTTAGGTAATGGAGATAGAATTCAATATCCTATTAATGTGAATGTATATATCACGACCGTCTCTTCGACTCTGCCCTAGTGGGAATTGAGCCTAAGTAATAATGTTGAATAATAATCCCTTCGCCGGTCAATGATAGCGTAGGTAATTCTTACGAATGCCCTTTACAGTAACATAATTTTAATAATGATGTCAAGTTCTTTTTAAGTAAGTTATTTTACGCTTCTTTCCATTCATACCTAAACACTAATGAATTTTTTTTTATACTAACCTTAGTTGTTCACATAATTATTAGCAATTTACATTCTAGTAATTCATAATTTTTTTCCATTGTTCAGGTATAGTCGGCACTTGGCGTACCTTATTATTGGCTAGTTGATTATTGGACGGCGTGTTTTGCGGTAGTTATTAGTTCGTTAGTAGATAGTTTGGGAAGTATAATAATAAACCAAAAATTTTATATATTCTTAGATCGATTTATTAAAAAAATAATCATTTCCGTATTATATTTAGAAATATCTTCTAATTAGGTACATTTTTTCTTTTACAAATAAAAAAAAAATCTGATTTCTTAACACAGGCCGATTTTAATATAATAATTGGGCTTGACAATTAAATTATGAAATGTAGAATTTATTCGTTTTTGACCCGCGGTCCTGCTGCGTGGTTCATCTGGTAGTATGAAGGGCATTTTTTGTATGTAATTTTATTATATGATCCACAAGCAAGTAGCATATCCTATACTTTTTTTTGCCCAGTCCAATGGTCGCTACTATAAGCAAATTTCACACGTAGATACACATGTTTTTTATGCTTCAAAAGGAGCAAAGGTGATAAAATCAAATACCTTTAAAAGTTACCCTGTGTCCTTCACAGAATTATACACTTGTATACTTGGGGATGTAGAAAGTTAAACAGAGTCAGCAAAAGTAGGACTGTAACAGTAAAAATAATTTTGATTTATGACCAGATAGTAAAGAGATAACGAAATTGCCTTTATTACCGTTAGAAAATCGCGGATCCCGCATTTAGCTAGTGCCATATCGGAATTTCTTTTGAATCTCAAATCATGGGATAATTTCATTATTGCTCCCAAGCAACTTTGCAAAATGTTAATTCACTAAAAACTTCGAACAATAAACGTTAAAAGCTGGTTATTTCAGTAACTTGCTAATGTTACTACTACTATATGTATATCTGGAGAATGGCATTATGTAAAAAATAAAAATTAACCCACCTAATCGGTAGGATTTTACAAATAATTTAGAAAGGTATTGGCTTAAACATTACAAAACACGACTATTGAGGGTTTTTCGAGTACACCACAGAACTGGTAATATTATAGAAAATTTGCTTTTAAAATTAAATAAATGTGATAATAAAAAAAGTAATGTAGAAAAGTATTTTAAACAACCTATATATAATTCCTAGGACATTTCGAAAATAATATGCATTCTAGGAATTGAACTACAGAAAATATAACTTGCTCATGGTTCAATTTATAAATCATATCCCAAAATATTCCTCTTGTTAATCACCAGTTGAAACTGCACAGGATCATAGGTAACAAACGAATTTGTTGACAAAAATAGCATTGGTTTTATAATATAAAACAATATTTTTTCTAATGATGTTGACACAATGGTGTTATGAGTGATTTTCGAAAATTTGTAAATGTAATACTTATTTGACTTTTTTAAGATTTCAACCAGTCAAAAGTTTTACTTGATGTCATGTTAACAAATTCCATACTAATTAAGATTATTAAGAAATGTACAAAAAATAAGAATATTAATTAATACCTTTAGTATTATTATCTACAATAGGCAGTACTTTTAGCAACATAACCTAGTAAAATATTCCCTTTTCAACCCATTAAAAGTTAAAAAGGTTTTCCTCTATAGCCTTTTCAGAGTCCCAAACTACAGTATTATCTTGGTCATGTTTTTTACTCTTTTTTTTCTTAGAAGTAACTGCTGTCTCTTCACTATGTTTTCGTTTTCTTTTTTTGTTTGTCTCCAATTTTGTATTACTTTCATCCTCAATCTTTTCATCTGTTTCTACCATTTTATTTTTCTTGCGTTTTTTTTTTATACTTCGATATGAAACTTCATTCCTTTCCTTAGCAGCCTGCAAGCGTTCTGCAACAATAGCTGGTATTTTTACAGCTTTCTTATAATCGGATCCAAACAGTGGATGGCGACATTTTGTGTCTGGTAAAGGAATCAAGTCTGTCTGAGCATTTGTAATGTTAATATTATCGGGCACATGAGTCTTTGGGATTGATTTATGATAATTAATACAACCTTTAAGCGGCAAATTTTTAATACATGCTTGACCATTCCGGTAAGTCATTACTGTTAGACTGGTCACATCTTCATTTGCCACTCCATCATAAGTCTGACCATCAATTTTGATCTTACAGTTACCTTCTAAAGATAAGCAGGTGTTTTTTAATTTTTTAAGGTTCATACCACGTGGACATTTAAGTATCCAAATATCATCATCTTCTGTTACGATGCCATTATTTTGAATTTTAGGAACAATTTGTAAATGAGTATTTGATTTTAAAAACTTTTTGATTTTTGAGGATTTTTTGTTCGATTCCAATTCTATGTAGCTTTTCGTCTCATCATCTTCAAACCTAATTTTATCTGAAATGTTTGTACTTTTTTGGTACTCATTATCTATTCTTAATATATCAGCACTGATGCTACCTGTTACATGATTTTTAGTTTCTTTTGTGGTATCTACTGTACTATTATTTATAATAGTTGAATGAACTATATTATTACATGTAAAGTCATTTTCTTGGAGGGTTATGTCATTATCAGTATTTGGCGAATTATCTTCTTCAAAATCAAGTTTGAGCTTTTCTCTCTTATCTTTAGAATAATTATTGTAAACGTCCTTATTAATTCTCTTCTTTTTACGTTTCCTGGAAACATTTTTTTCACTACAAGATGAAGTATCACTTCCTAAAGCTGTATCATTGTGCTTCACAGATTTTAACTCAGATGTATTTTCGATACTGGAGTCTATTGAACTTTTACGCTTTTTCTTTTTTTTTATTTTTGTTGTTAAATCTGGTTCGGTCACAGATGCTTGTTCTTGTTTGACTCTGAAGTTTAGATAATTTTTAAAGTCATTGTCACTTGTTTCTAGATCAGGTTGTGATTCAACATCAGACTTGATATATTTATGCCCTTTCTTTGAGTTTATCACTTCAGATGCAATAGAAGAGGCCTGTTCTTCTTTAACCATCATATCTAGATAGTCTTCCACATGACTATTATCTGAATTTGTAATATACCGGGTCTCATTTGACTTATCAATATTAGAATTCTTGTGCTTCTTCTTTTTCTTAAGTTTTGAAAATTCGGGGGTAAATAATGATTCTTGTTCCTCTTTCACTGATATTTTCAGATAATCCTCATCTTCTAAAACAGGATTATGTGATCCACAGTTATTTTCATACTGATTATTCACAAGCTTCTTTTTCTTCTGTTTATCTATATCACTCTCTGGTTCTAATTTAATTCTCTTTTTCTCAAGTTGACAGTCGTCACCACTTTCCGGTTCCTGTTTTCTTTTAGACTTACTGTGCTTTTTATCTTTCTTCTTATTATTGTATTGTTTTGTGTCAGGTTCACAATCTTCTTTAGATTGTACTATATTTGATTCTGAAGACCTGAAAACCAATCAAATTAAATACTTATTAGGGTGAGTAAATAAAAATTAACCTATAATTTGGTTAACTAAGTCTGCCACATACAATGATTTAGTACCTATATTCAGTTTGTGTAGTATCTATGGATATGTGCAATGGCTGACATCACACTAATTGGTTATCAAGTGAAATATCTATAATTTACAACTGCTTCAATATCCACTTTCAAGATTTAAAAAATCAGTGTTTAAAAAAACACTACATTTTGTGGGTGTCATTTTTTTCACTATGATTGTTTTTACATACTAACTACATACACATGAAAATATATCACTCATTTGTGACTAGGTGTAATACATCAAAAACACTCTTTTTTAAGAAATTGCACTCTAGTTGTAAATTAGTAATATATACTTTTGTAATAGTGTAGATTGTAATAATATTTCATTTATCAGCTTTTTGTACTTCAATATGTACAGGTTGTTTACTTCAGAAAGTTCTGAATATATTGTTTGATGTAACATAACACCTGTTATTTCCTAGAAAGGGTCAGCAGAGAAGTGCAGGGCACTTCCATGATTCATTTTTTATGTTTAGATGAGCCAGTGCTATACAAAATGTATTTCTGGATATATTTATATAAAATTTATCTTCCTATAGAATACTGTTAGTGAAATGTGTAGGTACATTACATCATTCAGTTTTGTGTTCCTAGGTTTGGCAATTGTGTCCCTGTAGCTCGGGACCAGAATATGAGCTACGGTATATTGAGCTTATCGTAAGAGGCGACTGAAAGGAGGCTTCTGAGATTGCGAGCAATTAGAGTGGAAGTTTGAATCGCTTAGTTAGCGGGATAGCTAGTTATTTCCGGAAGGACAACGGTATGGGTGGCCCCATACTGTCAAGTGAATCGGAGGGCATGGAGTGAGGCATTATGCTTGTTGTGCATAAGTGTAAGTTTCGAAAATCCAGCCCGTAATCAAAACAAAATCGAATGAATTGAATCATGGGTCTCTGGCGGTATTCTGACCATAACTTAAAAAAAAATTGATTTTTTTTTAAACTTACATATTTACGCTACTATTAGAAGCATCCGACCAAAGAAAACTATCATTAGAAGATGATTCCATATATTGACACTACAAAAGTTACAATATTCGAAAGTATATATTAGAAGCAGATCTTTAGAATTATACTTTTTAGGTTATCTAACTAACCTATACCGAAAATGACATTTCCAAACTAAAATGTATGTTACATTTACCACAGATATATTATACGACATTTACATAATAAAATATAAGTTTATCATTCCAGCGATTAGATCTTCATTTTTAAGTAAAATGATTTTTTTATAAAAACATATTTTTTAAAGGTTTTTATTCGGATTGGGGCTTTTAAAATATAAAATTATTAATTTTTTATTAATTGATATTAAAAAAATCAATGACACAAAATACCACTTTTTTCCACATTTATCGGTCACTATCTATTATTTTTTTTTTTTTTTTATCTATTAACTGGTGAAACGTGGGTGTGTACCGCACTCCTCTGCTTATCCCTTCAGGGATTACAGACGTGATGTTACGTTGCGTCACTATTTATTAAATAATAAATTTATTTA
>DWJK01002869.1:0-13944 GCA_018248815.1 Croniades pieria auraria
ATGAAGAAGGACCTCTTACAGGTCCGAAACTAGTCGGGCCATTCAAAAAGCCTACGTGAGTTAAGCCGGTACATTTTTCATCAAGAGGCCTATTATATGAAAAGACAAGCTAGGATTTTTACCGCGACGCGCCAAATGGAAAGCGCAGTTGCATGTTAGACTTCTGGACTGCGCGTGCCAATCAAAGCCGATTCGTCCTTATTGTGGAGAAGTCTAGATCTTTTGTTAAGTTACAAAAACAAAATTATTGCGTTAAAATGTTTATCGTGCTATTGCTACTGTAGGAATTATGTTTTTAATAACGATATTCTCACAACGCTGTTTAGCATTTCTAACAATAGTCATCAATATTTAGTGTTTCGTAACCTAATCTATGGGTCTGGTGTACGCTACATCATTAGAGGAGACGAAATGGCGCCATTTCTCGGATTATTACTGGTATTGCTCCGGTCGTTAATGTGAGAACGTATTTAGATACGAGATTGGTGCGGTTGCCGTGCAGCTAGCGCAGTCGTGCGCCCAGCGGAGGCTGATCCACGTACGTTAACCGAAAAGTGGGGTAATGCCATACGTAATGCTGTGGGAATTAGAGCTATGTGGACATCTCTAACGTTTTTGCGGTTTAGCAAAAAGTTTTAAGTTCGAAATATTTACCTAGTACCATTTCCAACGGCATACCATGAATACCGGTTTGTAATTTTATACACTACTAATCTTTTTAATATTCTAAATTAGTCACAGATTTGGCCTGTACTTACGCACTGCATTTCTTTAAGTAGAACATAACTTATATTATGATAAAAAAAAGCAAGCATTGTAACAGAAATGGGCACAACGATAGTGTAAATCGACTATTTAATGGAAGCAGAGAAAATGTACAATAATTTTATGTATGCGTTCGGTTTAAATATTCTTAGCTACGAATGTTCACTGAAAAGTTTATTTATAAAAAAGACAATAAGGAAGTCGTTTTTTGATCTAAGTCTGAACTTTGGGCTTGTTATTGGACACTAAAGAAAATTTAAACGTGATAAAATAATGCTGGTATCAAAGCATTTGTAAGGATCTTTTCATATCGGACAACTACATTTTTAGTCAAAAGAAGAATGTCTTGTAGTTATATCAAAAATTTAAGCAAGTAGACTTGATTTTTACTTTGCAAATGAACATATGAGGCCTTAGACATAACGTATTTATGGGTACACAGTGAGTAATATTTTAATTGTTTAAGTAAAACTCCTTTCGGCGCCGCTTCAGAATAATTTAGATTTTTTTCAAATACGGAAATACATTGACGCGTAGGCATAAGGTGTATTTTAATTGTTATATTCAATTTAATGTATGTGACGTGTAACGAAACGCAAGTAGCTTTGACAGCAGTTGCTTCACGGTAGTAATAGGTGTGGCGGTGGCGTGGCCTCGGGCGCAATGTGTACATGTTCAACTACCATCTGAAAGCAGCTTAAAACAATCCGCTCCAAAAAAATTCCATCAAAAAAATCCAACAAACTATCAATAACGTGTTATCAGATCTACTGTATTATTATTTTGTTAGTGCGATATTATTCCAGTGTTGCTGATCAAATGGCCGTATAACCTTGAGATATTGCAAATAAGCGAGAGGATGGATGATAAATGTGCTGTACAGGAGATAAGAACCGAATCACGTTGTCATTCAGAAATTTAGATCGACTTTAATGAACCGAGTATAAGTAATAAATCACCGGGCGAATATACATATGTCCGTTTTTATTATAATTTTTTTAGTAGAGCTGTTTTGTCTATTACTCAATTTATAAGAATTTTATTAACTATGGCAATAGGCTCTCCACCTATTCAATGGGATTCAAACGTAACTGGTGAAACGTGGGAGTGTGCTACACTTCACTGCATTCCCCTTCGGGGATTGCAGGCGTGATGTTACGTTATTACGTTTTTTTTATTAACTACTCTATTAATTTGTGACTATGAGACTTGATTCTTGAAAACAGAAATATTTCGTAATCAGTGTTCAGTTGCGTACTGTAAGTTTTGAAAGAGAAATCGCAAAACATGAATTACAAAGGCGCAAAGCGTGTATCGGCGTACACAAGCTTTATACCGTGAAAACGATATCTATACAAGCTAAACGCATTGGCCGCCTCCCGACACTCTCGAATCAATGCCATAAAATCGTAAATATTATTTGCTCACAAACGGAAAGCAACTACAAAACGTATATTTCTTTAACAAAATTCTTGTACGTTTCGCACCTTTTACACTTTATTCGCTGGTAATTTGATAATGCTTAAGGACAAATTCGAATTTTTCCTTTCCATACAAATTTGTACCCTATTTTTGTCGTTTCCACCAGATTTTGGCACAAATCTTGTATTTAATAACTTGAATTTCTCGTGTTGAAGGAACGGTTTTAATATTTAATTTTAAGAGGTTCATTCATCTTTTTGTTTATATTACTGCATTAATTGTATACCTACATATTATGTTTCTTAGTAAATTGTATTTCATAACATATTTTACATTCTCAATATGATGACTTATCTGAACAAATCAATAACATGAAAAATCAACAAAAACAATTTGTTGAACAGACTATATTGTGATGCCCATTAATTCATTACTCTTTCCTTAATGGGGCTCGCATGTCCACAGAATTACATGACTCGTATGGACAACTTTCTGTAGCATAGCTCTGCGAAGACCTTAAAGTAGCCACACGATATTTCCACCACAATCACAGCGAATGGTTTTTAATTTTAAAAAGAACTTCCAAAATTCAGACATTCCCACTGATAGGCTGTTTTCTAAGACACTTCTCTATAACAGTTGTTTTTATAATAGCGGTTATTAATTTCGTACAAATGACTAAAATGCGACAATAAATGTGTGATAAAATTTTTGGCCAATTCACATCAAAGTCTAATTCGCCTGGAGCTTGGACGGAATGATAATAATTTTGCAATGTTCAATTATAGAAAGTAACAAGAAGATCCAAAAGCCTACACACGATAAATGGTTGCTGTTAAGAATTTATATAGGCTTTGTGTTCTATTGCATAATCGAATTAACGCAGCGGGAAAAGTTGTTTCAAAGTTCAAACATGATTGTGGGGCCATAACTGTAGGGGAAGTGTTTCTCTATCTATTATTTAGGATGGGTTACGACATGTAACTTATAACCGTTAAAAAACATAGATGGCGTGTGCGTAGCAATTTTTAAAATTATAATTAAGTACAATTATTATATTTTATTTGTTGTATCGTTGTCGTTAGTGTCGTAAAACAGTTGTTTACAGACAGACAACATTATGCAATACTAAGGGATGGGGGTTTCGTGATATTGCTTTTCTTTACTATTATTCCACTACTATAAATCGTTAACCGTTTTATTATTTTATTCTTGTACACGGATCTCCTCTCAATCTAAGGATGTAAATGATATTTAATCTTTAAATGGACATTTTTTGTAAGAGGCCTGTAGCAGAATCATAACCCACGGAGTGGGAGTCTGAATTCTAAGCCACTAAGCTATTACTGCTCTAGATAAAAATAACGGCGATTTAAGATTACAAGTAGTACTTAAAAAGAGAGCCAGAACGGCTTACTAGAAAAGTGATACGCGAAAAACAATGTGGCTTCTGTGTAACTTTTGTGTTCTTTCAGTAACAAAGTTACTACTCTGATAAACCTGGGTTGTTTAGGGATAAAATACTTTTGTTACCTCTCGTGTAGAGTGTTTCAAACCGTTGCAGTTAATTTTGGTAACAAAATTGAGTGTTGAGATAGCAAAATACGAAATCGAGAGTGTTTTCTATGTTGTGTAAGTTATAATGTAAATGTATATTAATATATCAACTGCTGACAAGGGGGATAAGGGTTCGAATCCAACTGAAAACAAATATTCATGTTATTGGCTCTAGTTCTGTGTGTGGGTCTAAAATTATCTATACATGTATGTATGTTATATAAACGTAATATCACGCCTGTAATCCCCGAAGGGGTAGGCAGAGGAGTTTAGTACACTCCCACGTTTCACCAGTTACGCTTAGGTCCCATGGAATAGGTGGTGAACCTATTGCCATACACCGGGCACAGATCCAGGCTTCAAGTCGCTACTAGAAATTCTAATTCTATACATGTAAGCTGTCTTAAGATATTATTATAATATTTGCATGATTGTAAAGATATTTTGAGATAATGAATTAATAATTTCATTGTTCTAATATCTCATGCTAGTGTAAGCGAGAACTTTGAAAAGGAGAATTTCAGATAAGTCAAAAATATATGTCATTATTCATGGAAGACAAATGATACTCAGTTTATTCATTTATTGTGGAAAAGGGTAACGGTTATGTATATAACCTTGTAGTGTATAATATATACAAATACTCTCCTTGTAATGCCTAGCTGGCGTAATAAAAAAATTGATTACCTTCGTGAATAAATATACTTAAAGGTATGTAAGTGTATTTTTTTATTTCATCATCATCGTCAGCCTCTAGATCTCCACTGCTGGACATAGACCTTCTTTAATTGGCGTCACTCCACTTTTTTATCTATGCCTGCCTTTTATCCAAAGGTTGTTTCGTAGTGTTCGTTATGTAATAATAACAACTCTGTATTTTTATCTATTTTATTATCTATTTTGACGTTTATCTTGTTGCATAAAGTCGTATAATTTGTATTATTAAAAATGCAGCTCAAACTGTTCTTATATTTTTGTACGGATAACACATAGTGCGTGTTTCGAAAATGAAATCTCAACTATATCTTATCTAAGTACACATGAACACACAATGTTTGACACGCGCTAACGTTTTCCGAGTTTTCTTGTTTAACTAACATCATCTCCAAGTGTCCGCTTGTGAGAATTCACACTCGCACAATCTTTGTTGTTTTGATTTTTAAATGTCATCGTTAGTATAGTTTTAGCCATAGGAAAAAAATATTATGGTCAGAAGAATCTTTTATTGTTTAATACAACGCTTGATTTTCACTGATTTATGGATCATCAATAATGATTTTAAAGTACAAGTTGAATAAAGTTCGTGTATTTCATTGTTAGTTTTAACTGTTATTTTGAAAAGTTTGTATACGTTATTATAATATAATTTAACGCTTAGAGTAAAAGTTTATAGCGATATTAAAATTACAAAGACACCAATCGAAGCGACACGACTTTATGTACCGGAAAAACGATGGCGCGTTGAAGTCTTTTGCAAGACGACACATCATTGCGCGGTCGCGTTCCGCTTGGGTCTGTAGTAAACACATGAATTCAATATACAAATATACTTAAACCTAATAATAAAATGTAATTATTGTTAATTGTAAATGAATTTAAATTGCATGACATTTTATTATTGCATCGCCTCATACAAATTTTAATTTGGAATTCGTTCAGATGAGCGGGAAGTTGGAAATTCATAATGATATCATTAATAATTTGTATAATCTTAGAGATGTTTAAATGGAACAATAAAGTAATTTGTTTTTCACAGGACATCTCGAAGCTTCAATCAACAAAACCAATCCATTCCCCTTATACTATTATCGCGTTAATATATCAGAGTCTCGGTAGAGTTGTATTTCTCTGTTGTAATATTAGAAATTGTAAAACATTTAAGGGGTTATTGGAAAAAATATATGCAAAGCAGATATAAATTTTACTACGTAGCAAATGAAATTGAACCTTACTTGCAAATGGTCTCTTAATAGGAAACATAAACATTTTTCATAAGTTTTTTGCACAGCGACTTTCACAGACTTAAGTGGAATGTAGTGATGTACATAGAGTCTAGCGGTGACATTATGGCCTGACATAATCAACTTGTTAGTTAAATAACAGCATGTTTGTTAGAGCAATGCCCTTTCTTATTAAAGTCGTTAAAGTTTCTCTATGCAATCATTAGATTTGTAGAAACAGCCTGATTTTCATATAACGTTTTGTACTATTTCTTCGATTTACCTGTATTTGTGATAAACAGCAAAAATTTATCTTTTCATTAAAGTATATAGTTACAGTAGCCAATTTAAGGATCACAAATATTTAAATGAATACTACGATTACATTTTTTTTAGTTAAGCAAGTATATAAATATGCAATAAATTTTAAATATTCTGTATAAGAATATTTCACTCATGAGAAATAAGAACTATACGATATGTTTCGATTTAAGATTCATCTAAACATATTCTAAATAACAAATAACTCAAATAAATAAATAATAACAACAACAAAACTGACAATTACATAAAGATCGTAACACTAAAAATGAAAGCGATTGATAACGCGTAGAGTATAAATAATTGTAGGCTTTATCTTTTATCATTACCTTATCCACGGATCAAGTGGCAGTCGGCGTCCCTATGGAGGGAGCCTCGAAATTGGCGCTCAAACGGTATGCGACCACAACCTGTTTCTAGGGGGGCGCCCCTTGCCGCCCTGGCCGCGGCGTCTCTCCGCCAGTGCCTTCCGTACATTAGGCGCGACCGGTCGTATTGCGCGTGATTCGCTCAAAAAAACACGTTTTTTAACTCCCCCAAGTGAAAACTGTGCTCTCAACTTGAGTGTTTGCAATACCAACAGTGCCGTAGTCTGGATTGCAGTGCAGTGTACAGTTGTGTCCAAGTGTTCCCAAATTCACATTCGGCAACGTAAAAACCAAGAATTGATTATGGTGAACGAAATTGTGTTGTGTTAAGGATTCTGGAGGTGGGTTCTGTTAGGTGCGGTTTAGTGAGGGAACTCGAATGTTCAGCTCGGCATAGCCGTAGCTTTTGATACGTATCTCGAGCTCTCGTCTTTTCTCTATATGCAAGTTTGTTTTGTATCGCATTCTCTTGTAAATGTATTTCTTAATTGGTCGTCTAGCTCGTGAAGACTATTCTGTTCGATCAATGCGATTCCATGCTTACAACTCTACAAATAGTCTATTAAAAGCTCGGGGCTTTGCTCTTGTATTGAGTCGCAACTTTTTTGAATTAATTATTGAATACAAAGCTAATAGAAACAGTAGTGGCAGTGGTAGTAACTGGTCATTAAAGCTTTCGTTTCAATTTAGATATGCGTATATATCCTGTTCGGATAAGTTCAAAGTTGTACGTTCCTTATATGGTACAGACGTCTGTATGCAGAAAATCTCATATTCTATAGCCACTCGCACCAAGAATTCTTATTCTCATGTGAGACACGTCTTGAACTAAACGATAGGATGTACGTAGGTGCGTTGATATTCTATTTATGAGGAAAAAGCTCTTGAAAGCCTGTCTCTACATAAATGCCTTGAAACCCAGATAGGCAAGTATAGTAAATAAATTGAAGAATTTATGTTATTTAGCATTTTACATTTTATATACAAGATTAAATTATATAGCCGTTCTATTCATGTGTCATTTTCTGAAGTTGAATATCATTAAAATAGAGGCGCTTATTTTCATGAATTTAAAAAAATGAAACAAGCAATACTGTACTTTCTGTACAAGTGGTAGTATTTTCAATATTTTGATATTTTAAGTTTTATTCTATTTATTAATCTTAATCTATCGTATTATTAATCTGCGAATCGGCGTTAAATACATCTAAAGAAACCAGACATATTTTCTGTTCTACAAGGTCTAAGTAACAATAAATTTCAATCTAATCCAGTTACCATTATTTTTCAATGATTACTTATTTTCCGTAATTAGATATGGCTTTAATAGTTGTAAGTAAATTAATAAATAGTAGAACGATAAAAACCAGGACAAGGGTTTCGAACAAACCTGATCAAAACTACTGCGGTAGTATAAAATTAAACAAACAATATTTTATTTTAACTTTTCGGTGTCAAAAATATCTTAAGAGACAAACAACTAGTTTTAGTTACTTGTGCATCAGTTCTTCATATTTCAAGTGATATGTTATTATGAAATGAGATATTATATATTGTATACACACACACATATTGTATGATTATTTTTAATCCGCCAAATATCTGATACCGAGACGTTACGTTAAATATTAGAAATAGAATTGAGCCAAAAGCAATCAACCGAATAACATTTTAGAAGCACATCCGAAGCGATCTCTCACAATAACGAGCGATTTCTCGAGAACGAACTATTTGAAACGTATAAAGTTAAAGTTGCTTTATGTGCAATTTAGTTACATAACAAACTTGTTTACGTATAAGTTTATTTTGTTGTTAGGGATCATCCCTCATGGTGTACACATAGTGTGCCTAATGTCTAATATCAGTTTTAATAGACCTGATGTGCTTCTTCCGCATCTATCACTCTCTTAACGAACGCTAATTTCAATTCTTGTGACACCTAAATCACCATGTCAGTGACACTTGGTATGCCTCGGCACCTGCATTCATCAACCCTCGCATTGGATATCTGTTTTGTTATATTTACATATGTTATTTTTATAAAATTACATAAATATATAAATACAGGGCTCAGAAGAAATATGTAGTTATTTTATCCATTATAACATGACACTAAGTAAATACCGATAGTTTTATCGACATCTAATTTTAACTAATACAGGTGGTCTTATTCGAACAGTCCTGTTCGGGGTAGTTACAGGTGAAGTAGAAGGCAGCGGTCACACGAGACATCTGCTCTTTTGCTAGATCCTTTACGTACTCGTAAAAAAGAAATTCGTGCGCATTCGTCGTTCTTAAAACTGCGCACAGACCGACACAATACATGGTCGAATAATGGTAATCATGTAATAGAATTAAGGTAAGATTAGAGCAGGTAGGTCTTTTGTTAAATTGATATATGGTAATGAAACATTTTAAATTTGTAAGCAGTTTTCAAAATACTAAAAAAATAACTTAATATCTATTGAACATACCAAGTAAATTATTATTTTTGAAACTGGCACTTCCAACTCATGCCCTTTTGAAGGGAATAGTTCATCTTCAATCGTCTTTTATTCGGAGGTGCAGCAATAAATAGGGACCTAGGCATTTACTAAAAGTATAAATTCGATGTGCTCTGCTCAGTCACGAGTGTTGATACTCGCGGAGTACAAGCGACGATCGATAACAATCATATTCAATGCAAAGTAGGGTTAGGGCTTTGGACGCACACGTGAGCCTTTTTTACGTTTTGCGCCGCGGCCGTGTCGTCTGAAAGTCTTTCAAATCAAATACAGAACAGGTATTGCCATATATTATTGCATTTGATTATAGCCATAAATATTTTCGGTTCTTATTTTTTTTAATGTGACTGCAATTTTCATTAATATGACGTTTAATAGAATAAATTCTATTCAATAGATTGTTTGTCGGTTAAATATATTGTAAAGAATATAATTTACAAATAATTACTTGTAATAAAAAAAAAATTCGCAAAAAGGCTGTTCATTGTTAAGAACATCTTTTCATATTGAATATTACATTCATGAAATTAAGGTTTGTTAAGTATTTATTCACAATTTATTTAAGTTTTACGTTCCAAATACAAAATATGTATTATACCGACATTATAGAAATACTAATAACTGTATTTCTGTTTATTTATAGTTTAAGTTCTAACAAAAATTTAATAACCGAATAGTTTTTGAAAAAAAATAGTAAAAATGATTTATTAGCCATTACTCATTTGATTGATCGAGTTTTAGTATCAGTCAGTATTTATAGTTAATAACTGGCAAGCTAAGACATAGATTCGTTTTTACGTCTTTTAGTGGCACCACCCATTTGTGTTGTTTTTTTCATACATATATTTGTTAATTGTTTTAATACATACACGCTATTAGATTTTTTACGTGTACATACAATTGATTGTTTATTTACGTTTTAATTTATATTAAAAAAACTCAATCGATTTCAATGTAGATGATGTTCTATTTTTGTTCCGTATCATGAAATAACGTGTTAAGAACAATGCGCGTTTAACGGTTGTTTTATTTCCTTTAAAAATATATTAAGTCACAAACATGTGCTTCGAAACCGTTTGGCTAAAACTAAATATTAATAATATTCATGTTAAATCCTTAAGACTTTTAATTCTAAAAGCAGCACCATGTCCAAAAGTGATGGTGACGGCGATGACGATAATATTATTTATATGATTAGATATGTACGGGCTTAACTCACGTACGTTTTTCGGGATGGCCCGACTAGGAAGGACCTCGTATAGGTCCGAAACTAGTTGGGCCATCCTGAAAAACATACGTGAGTTAAGCCCGTACATATTTAATCATGTGTATAAATACTCACGAAACATTTAATGGTAGTTGTTTTTCATGTTATAGGATAAAGTAATATGTAATATGTGTACAAAGTAATATAAACCGTATAAGAATAAAATTTAAGTTTTCTTCGAAACGTAAGCTGAAGCTATTTGCTCAATTTTATATTATTAAAAATAAATTTTTAAGGTTAGTTTTATCACAAAACTCGATTTTAAGTAGTGATAAAATTTGTCTTTATATTAATTTTTATCTTTATTCCTAATAAAATAATAAAAGTCTTTCCTTATATATTATATTGTTCTAAATATATATTATGTGTGTAATTTCATAAATATAAAAGTCGAAGCTAAAATAATAATACAAAATCCTTATAAATTTTATAAGCACGGCATATTAGCTTCACGGGATTCCTTTTTTAAATATCACATTAAACTTGCATAAAATTCTCTCGACACAGCCTTCCGCAGGCCACATGCCTTTAAAATTGCGCATTTTAAGTTGATTCCATAAGCGGGTTAAGTTAATGCATTTTTAATTACGTAGGTTAAAACATTCTTTTTTTACATTTTCTATAAATATCGAACTGATGCTGTCCATTTGACTTCAAGTCATCCACAAGGGCTAATTCGGTATGTCTCACGTCCCCTATTGCAGCTTTCAGAAAAGAATGTCAGAATTGCTGTTCAATACTAGAAATAGATGTTTACTGTTTTTATGATGCGTTTTGGAAAATATGTCAGTACAGTTTTTTAATTTTTTTTTTTAAATATCCCGTAGAAAATTTAATACAGTATGTAGAGTTAAGCAATGGCGAATGCCGTCGGCTTTTAAATAACGATACTATAAGACAGTTAACAAAGGGCAGATGATATATTAAATCTCTGTTGTGTCCAACAACAATCGACAACAGCGACAACAATCTATAACCGCTGTATTGTTCGTTTTTCATTTTTTAAATCTGTTCATTTTTGATAGGCGTCTCCATCATTCTATATTTAAATAGTTTGTTATAAGAAACTCTAAGTGTAGCCTAGTTTAAAACATAGCCCTGGATCATGTATTTATATATGAACGCTTGTACACGGAGAGATAAATAATAATACGACTATAACTCTACATTATAATGAAATCGCTGAATTTACCTTTATAACGACGCAATTCTAGATGACAAACTTCTCGGGAACAAAACAAGAATACAATTGCTTTTCTTAAAGAATTAATTGACTGTGATCCATTGCCGTTAATTATAAAATTTAGCCGTTTTCTGTTACATTGTAGTTTGTAGGTGTGTGTTTGTGTCAGTGTAGACCCGTTTCGCACCATAACTCATTCGTCCGCGCATAGTTTGCGTTGACGTTAAATTCAAACGGATGCTCAGGATTTTTGACTCTAATTCGTTTAGGAGCGCCAAGTTTTTGAGGCTCACGCTCAGAGCTAACAATTTCGGTATTTTTAACCCAAGAAACACACCTTGATGCTTTTTGTTACGTGTTTTGTGGGACTTTTTGTTACTATATAACAATTTCATTATGGTGCACCAGCGGCAGCGGTTAGCCAAAGTTTTAGCACTATAATCTTTGTTTTTAATTCTAATGCATAAACAAGTAAACACTGTAACTTTATTAGTTTCTCAAAATTCATTTTGTCATTTTTTCCACAAATAAATTAAACGCGTTTTACTAATCTCCTAAACAATTATCAACGTTGACAGCGTTATAGTATTCGTAGGTAATAAGTTACAAATGGGATACGGTCTTTTCAAGATGTATACAATGAACACAGCTACCGACGAACAGAGAAATTAAAAAAATAAGATTATTTCTAACTTTGAATACCGAATATTTCGTAAAATAATCGTGGAACAGCTTTAATTTTGTTTAATGCGCGCCTCCGGACCTCGCTCGGCGGCCCGTTTTAATAAAATTTCAATTTTATGATCTAGAATAACGTGTATGTACTGGATTACATGGAAACTTAGCGAACCCATTTGTGTTGATGTTATTTTGTGTTTTAGAAGCACAAATGAATGTTAATTGATTTAATAATTAACATTTTTAATTGTGAACGCAATATTAACAGAGTTTGACGGTTGTTTCTCGTATTATAATTTTTTGGTTTTAATATGCGTTATGTAAAAGACGGATATTTAATTTTGCAATAATAAATCTTTCATTTAAATGTGTAGTTATTTCTGAATACCCATTCGAATAACATCTGTCATCGTTTACATTAATATTTTTTAAATTATAAAATATTATGTATTTAACGCACATAATATGTAGAACAAGTTTAACATTTGAATATTATTTTATCAAAGCTTGATTTTATCTGTTTCCGAAGTCGCAAAGATGCAGCATCTGTGCCTGATGGACGTCTTGGATAGGATGGAATTTAATTGGACCAATACGCGTAACTAACTCGGAGAAATCGTTCAGAATTCTTCATATGTTTTTCACTTTAAATTGATATTTCCTAGGTCTTATGAGAAATTTATGATATGGTATTACATCACGATAGATTTATCGCGTGGCTTAGTATTATATATGAGGATATAAGTATAATTTAAGATTTACAGACACATCCTCATGCATATTTAAAATATATTAGAAGCACCGTCTAAAGATTTTAGTAGTTTCACAGGATTAAAAAGTGCCTGCGGCAAATAAAACTGGTTTACAAACGTAGACAATTGGATGGTTTTAGTACGAATAAATGTTACCTGCTAATTGTCTAATGGTTTTAAAGTTATTTTAAAAGAGCATTTTGTTACAACATTGTAACTTTAAACACTGTTGTCTTTTAAAAAAAAATGGATTTTCTTTGACTTTGAATGACGAAGTTATCATTGTTAGGGTTGTTATATATAATTTTAAAATCCTTCTATGCTAATAATAAAACTTTAACTGATCGCTGTCTGTACGTAGCAAATATCATTAAAAATTCATAATGGGGTGTATTTATATACGCAAGAGAACCCAAAACAATGTTTTTTCATTTTGTCTGTTTGTCTGCATGTTTGTAAACGTTAATCTCAGAAACGGCTTATCCGATTGAATGCAGTTTTCAGGATTATATTGTGAAGGGTTTCACTTAACATTGGTGTTTTTTTCATTTAAATCGGTTAATAAATAAAGAAGTTATGTCAATTTATTTTTCCAAAACTTACGAACTCTACGCGTACGAAGTCGCGGGCACAGCTAGTAATAAATAAAAGTTTAGAGTATTGAAAAAAGTTAGGCTATATATTACTGAAGACAAGAATTTGTTAATTTCATCATATACTATACCCGTAATATATTAGTGATTTCATAATGTATATTTATGATAGTTAATTAGTTTCTTATGTTAATATAACCCTTAATTTATTAACATTAAAATAATAGTCCAGGTCACATATTAGTTTTATACATATATTTTTTGTACTATTTATATATAATTTGTGTTACAAATTAATTTTTACGACTACATTTTAAATTTATTACGGTATGGTATTTGAAAATTAAATTTTGGAAAAGTTTTGCATGAATTCGTTATAAAAGAAAGTCTTATAGAAAACGAGTTCATACATGTAAATAAATAAATGAAGGAAAAATACGATAAAACAAATCTAATTCAGAGATGTCAGTACATAAGAATAGTGGAGATTAGGTCAATAGATATAATAAAAGAAAAAAAAACGTAACATCACGCCTGTTATCCCCGAAGAGGTAGGCAGAGGAGTGTAGAACACTCCCACGTCTCACCAGTTAC
>DWJK01002870.1:0-13942 GCA_018248815.1 Croniades pieria auraria
CCCTCTGAAGTATTCCCGGAGCGCTATGATATGGGGTTCTTTAAGAGAAGCGTGAAAAGAACTCTCCTTCGAAGCCGGCAAAGCATTAGCAACGCCTCGGGTGTTGCACATATCCTTAGGCGACGGTGACCATTTACCATCAGGTAGCCCGTCTGCCTGTTGTCTCGCGCTGAAAAAATAAAAAAAATAAAAAAAAACGATGAGCCGGCAGTGAATGAGAACATATAACAACCGTTTGGACTATAAATTGTAAGAGGAGACCTACACCCAGCAGTGGGTGAAAAAAGGTTGAACAAGAAGACAAAGATGTTCGCCGCTGTTGGAGGCGAAGGACGCCGCGGACTTGGCTCCTGTTGTTATCTCCACTGTTCCTGATGTTATATCCCCAGTGTAGCGCGGGAATCTGTTAATAGTTTGAATAAGTAACTTTATGTAGGACTAGTAGAATTGCTTATTGATGTGCCATTGGATAATTCTTTGGCAGTTGATTTGATACTCGACCGGGTAGTAAAAAAATCTGCAAGAATGCTAGACTTTATCAAAAGGAATACCAAGGGATTCTTGTCTCATCGTACAAAAATAATTCTATACAACTCGTTCGTTCCAAATCATCTAGAGTTCGCATCGGTTGTCTGGAATCCCGTTTATTCCACTCATTCACAGCGTGTTGAGAGCATCCAAAGCTCTTTTACAAGACACATGGCATTCCACTTTCAGGGAATGTCAGATAAATCACCTTGTTACCAGAGACTAAACCTACTTTAAGATGATTTCACTTCACAACCGACGCATGTTAGCTGACAATATATATCTGAGAAAACTAGTGACAGGCGAAATAGATGCCAGCGAACTTCTAAAAGACGTGCAACTTAGTATTCTTTATCGATACCCCCGCCACGCCATAACCAAACCTTTTTGCAGATTTTACCTAAATGCAGAAAAAATGTGTTCAAACATTCGCTACTCCCTCGTATTTGCTCCAAGTACAATGAACTATGTATCAAAATTAAGGATATAGATATTTTCGTCGATTTCTCAATTACCCTTAAAAATAAAATTATTCAAACCTTCAATCCCAATTAATATCTCACCCTACTTTTATAATTTAAGCTCTGGTCGAGACACAGCTAGATTATCATTAGGCCTGTTTGCCCTTTTAATATCTATAGTGTGTATATATAATTATATATATAATTTTTGCTTCTACAAGACTGTTAGCAGCCCAACTTGAGTCTTATTTCTACATATTTTTACTTTAAATTGGATTGTCTTTTGTATTGCATTGAAAGTGTTAGCAAAATTGTAAATAAGTAGTTGGTAATCAAAGTTATTCTCGCCTGTGATTGGCCCGCACACCTGCCACTTAATTATATGTAAAAAACGATCTATAATGTATTGTGTGTTAGCCGTTGGTTTGATAATAAATAAATCAATAAATAAAAACCCTTCAAAGCGACCATAGTCTACCAGAGGGAACTGTTGTCGAAATCATTGCAAATTTAACAAAATAATTCTGATATTTATAAGGGACTAAATAATTTCTCTAAAGTCCTTCAAAGCGAGTATAATCTACCAAAAGGAGCCATGACAACAAATAAGATTTTATATGAAAATAACAGCAAACGACCAGGCAGCAAGAGCAGCCAGTAGACCAGGCTCACAGCAGTTCTTGCAATAACAATAAATTGTTTCACGGTAGAAACTAATGTATTAGTCGCATTGTACCCGTCGCGGACAAGATAAAGATGCTACATTTGTAACATCACCAGAGGGAAGTAAATAGCGCTATGTAAGAAAAGGAAATGTCTCCTTTAAGTAGGTTCCTTCCGAAATTGAAAATCCGCTACTTTAACAACTAGTCATATCTAAAAATAATGACAAGGTTTTAACTCCGAAAAGTCATAAACATCTGTTTGAAAATATGCTCCTACTGGTTTCTACAACCCAACACTGCGAGCTAACCACGACATGCTATAATAACAAAAACATATTTCTTTCCATATTCAATCCTATTCAAAACGACGTTGAGGTACATCATATTTCGAAGAATCTATTATATACAAAGTTTAGAAATAAAGGGTCATTTCTGTTGTAGATGTTTGTTCGATTAACCGTCGTGCAGTAACATCCTGGCAAGACTCTAAGCGTTAAGTTTCTCATAGAGCCGTTTTACTTATACCCTCGTCATGTTTTAATAGGTTTTGCTTAAAATAAGCAGATATACCTAGGGTACCTGATAAATGGTAAAATATGAGGTAGAATATATTTCAAACGTATTTATATTCATAAAAGTAGCGTATTAAAAGGACGTAAGAAACCACGGTCTAGTGTAAAGAGTGGCAGATATTAAAAAACAATAAATCGATTCGATTGTTTGACGTGAGGGTGACACGAGGGAAACGATACACGACTGTGACAGTATTTACATGGGCATACAACAAGAAAGCATGTATTATTCACCACGTAGCTGGACAATAGCGCCATGCCAAGGAGGCGGTTACGTAGTGAACTATTTTCGGGCAGCGGGAGCATCGATCCGCGTACTGCCCCCCCGCTCCCCCACGCCCCCGCGCTACTTGCGCGCACTTCACGACGGAGAACCTCTGCTCACTTCACAGTCTCTGCTTTATGTATGAAACGTACTATCTATACGCAATATTGTTTGGATAATACAGTTCACGAGCTCCTCGTGCTAAAGTTATCAATTAAGCCGCGCTGACCGTCCATCTGCCCGTTTATCACGCGTTGGCCGCCGTACAGCCTTAAATACTCGCCCAAAGTGCTATAGTGACACTGAGGTTATTGTTGTGAAAGATTATTTTTGTGCAAATTGAGCTCGCTACTGACAGCATGACCGCAATACGTCACTGACGGTCCCCCAAAAGAATACAAAGTCGACTGGAGGTCGTACGTCTCTGTGCAACAGGAGGAAGGAGGAGTGCTCGTCGGCGTACTACTCGGCCAGCGGTGACGGTCGAGCGGCACCACGTTTCGCCACAGCAAGTTGCGTTATTCGAACCGGTTCCCGGCGAGAGGCTCGGTCCAAAACGTGCGCGAGCAGGCGGTAAAGGCGGCGTCATTGAGCCGAATCGAAGCGGCGGCATCAAGGGTGGCCGTAGGCACGGACGGCGGCGCGAGCGGCGGGGCGGCAGGTGCGGCCGGCGGCGGCGGCG
The DNA here is from genome assembly GCA_018248815.1 of Croniades pieria auraria. NCBI lineage: Eukaryota > Metazoa > Arthropoda > Insecta > Lepidoptera > Hesperiidae > Croniades > Croniades pieria. The sequence goes on from DWJK01002870.1 coordinate 3,174, forward strand.
CCCGCCCCGGCTACGGCTACGAGGCGCTTTCGGCGGCCAGCGACGGTAGTGATGCCGAGCCGGATGAGGTGCCGGAGTACGCGCCCTTCGAGATGGAGCTGTCAGCCGGTGCCGAGTCCGTTGATGGTCCGTCGTCGCGCGGCTCCGCCAAAGTCAACTTTCCTCCGGACGTGGACCGCGAACGGGAGCGGCGACCTACGGGCACTTACGCAGCAGCCGCCACCGCCGCCTACCACCGAGGACGCGGTCGCTCTATGAGCGCCTGGAGCGATATAAGTCGGTCTAGCATCCGCTTCGAGGAAAGGTGAGTGCATTTGACTGTTTTCCTTTTCTTTCATCCAATGCAACAAAATCGTGGCAATAACTTACTTCTAAATACTTATATCTTATAAAATGTAGGGATACTGAACAATAATAGTGATTGGAAATCATGTACATAATATGTACAAGTGGGACCCAGATCGGATGTGCCCCCTGAGATCCGAGATCCTCTTTGGGAAATATTTGGTAATATTGTAAACAGAGAAACAACATAAATAGAAACGATAATAAGCGAACTTCGACATACTGACGCTATTCCAAGCAAACTGGCAGGATTTCTTACGAGCTACGCAGTATACTCGTGTTATATAAGCACGTACGTTGTATATTACCATACGCAGTAGACTGCAGGGCGCTCGGACGAGACTTTAAACCTAAACCGACGTGGCGACGACGCTTCACTAACGAACTATTTTCAAACACCAACAAAGATACGCACCCACACACAGCAAATGTATACTGTACTACGTTCTACGTTGACTAATCCATGATGTCTTTCAGAGTTTACTTTTAACTATACGTGAACTTAGAAATAACTTTAAAAATAAAAAATAATATACATTATAAGGTCCAGCGCACGCACAGCGTTGCGGTGGCGTGCCGCGATGTCGTAAGTTCTGCGAGTGTGATAACGAGTGGAAGCGAATATATTTCTGTTAAGCCTCAGCAGCTCTGAAGCGGATCAACTTGCTCGCATACGTATAAGATAAAAATGCTTCTTACTCACTTCCAGAACTGCCTCAACCGAGAAAGGAGCTTGCGTATTTATCAGCAAAAGATATTTCCGAAGTATTCAAGTTCCATGAAAATTTATTGCCACAATTGTCTTAATATTAGTTTTATTCTATTCTTATATTGTCACGGCCGGTTATTTGGGGAGCAGGGGGCAGGAGGATCGAACTACAAATATCTCTAGCTTTACAGAAGTGATGTGCTTCGAGATAGAGCGATTCGAATTGAACGGGTGTCTTACCATTCAAATTCTGAGAGGAGCCCCATGTCCAACTGTGTAACGATTAAAAGTTTGATAATAACAAATAGGACGTATATTGAACATACGTGTGACAATGACCATAAGTCTCCTCCAAATGGAGTACACTGCTGTAAATTCATAAGCTTCATGTACAGCACTCCAACGTCAAGGCAAGTTAAACTTAAGGGTATGCCGGCGATTTACTTCGCAGTTTAACAGGTCAACTTGCACGTAGGAAATACGAGCTTGATGACTTTTCTGTAGTAGCCAAAACTTATTTTAACATAATATATTCGATAGCGTCAGTAATTTAATCGGCTCACTTCCTACTACCACATTCCTGCCTTCCTCTTCCGGGAAATACAAGCGTGATGCTATGTTATTGAGGATGAGTAGTTGAAGTGTGGAAGCGAACCGTCTGCAGGTCGCTTGCAGTCTGCACCGCGTCAAGGTCGGGACGAAGGGTTGCACTCGCTGATGCTGGTCTTTTGCGCCGTATATGTATATATATCATTTATTTTATCAGATGTCTGGGTTACAAAAATACTCTAAAACAAAATATACAAAAAATATTTAAAAACGTTTGATAACAATCACAGAAGAATCAGAGATTATTTAATACGACTCATTTACCGTTATCTAGAAGAGCTTTCATTCGTTTTGACTTTCACTATTGTCATATACGACACGCTTTGAAAAAAATTATACGATGAAAACGTTTCATTGACTGTGCAAAATATTTCAAAGAAAATGACGATTGGGTGGAGTTCCACATCGAGAGAAAAAGTGATGCAGTCGAAAAAATCTATCCGTATAAGAATGGGCATATGATTGAAGCGACATCATTTCGTTAAGTCGAAATGATTCATTTTGTCACTCAGTTATAAATTAGAAACAAGAAAAACGACGATACCTCAGACGATAGCTACGCTGTAATCATTGTATCATATACTCGTATATTTGTGGTTATTTTCTGCCAATAATACATTTTCTGTACCAAGATATCCCTTGCTATATCTGTTCACATAATTATTTTGACGACATGAGAAACTCGTATAGGTATATTAGAGTTACGTGTGCGGTCACTCGAGCAATACTATAGAAAATATATGGTAACGTGCAGAGCTACCACATATATTATAGCCCCGTCTGTGTTGACTGTTACACAAACACTGTAAAAACAACAGAGAAAAGATCAACCGAAATTGGGGCACAGCCGCGCTCCGCCACAGTCCACGGAGCGGGGGTTTGATTAGTAGCTCCCACTTCGCTAGGCGCAATAAGCAAAAAGAGTTGCATTCCAACGAAGCATCCACTCAGCCAGCTTTTCTATCTATTTACTCTGTTTTGGTTTCTGCATACATTTTTTAATTTTATGAGTCCTTAACGCGAGCTCATGGTAAATGTTAAGCGGTAGAATGTATGTAGATGTCGGTGTATAAGAAATAAGCGTTACGCGGGGACATTTATACAGTGCGGAGAATTTCAATAGTCTACACATACACTGGTATGTAATGCAAATAGACAGAGGAAATCGCAGGGGTTCCTGAACAAAGCCTAAGTAAGGAGCTTCGTTCATGACGGGGTCCACTTCAGAAAGTCATCTTTATTATTTACTTCGTTTTTTTTTTATTTCTGCTCGATTTATTTTAGAGATAAATGTATTTCATTTATTTCCAGTTATTACGATATTAAAAAAATTTAATTTCTAATGAATAGTGGAGTAATAAATAAAATGATGATTGATAATGACCAGTATAAGTAAAACTATTATATGTACATATATAAGCCGAGAAGTTTACCGAATGATTTGACGGCTATTAACGAAGTACGGCATAGCAAAGAGAGTGACCAACGTTTCACAGCAGCAGTACTGGGGGGTATCGGACGCAATGAAGCGCTTTTCGGTTGTAATGCCCATAGAATATCGAGACAACTCGCGACAGACAACCTAGTTTTAATTACCTAAAACCTTGCCTAAATTAAAAATCAATCAGCTGTCAAACTAAACACATATTGATATAGATCATTTTATATGCAAATACAAAACACGTTATCATCACACAATCAACAATGTGCTATGGGAATCGAACACAGAACCCCGGTCAGTCACGTTTACTAAAAAGGGAGCAACGGGCACCTTAAATCCAGATAAGAAGCGCAGATAATACAGCGGGATTCTCAATATAAGTGACAAGCAGACGGACGGCCATTCATGATGCTCTGTTAGCCACATATCAATCACCAGTGGACTGGATTTGCATTGGTGCGTGTTGGGAGTCTCAAGATTACGGATAAAGTTCTCAGTGGCTCCCTATTGCAAATTCATTTCATTCGATGCTAACTAATCACATTACTATGTAAGTGCTTACGTTACTTAGTAACCTTACGTTAAGAGCCATTACTTTCTGGATCACGAGTATCTTTGAAGTATATCAAAGAAACAGGTATCCAATTAAAAGACATAGCTCGCGGTATTTGAACCTGGGATCATTCGAATCTTAAATCGGGATGACGATCACAGGACCAAACGACTTGTCAGTACCGTCTGTAGTTGTTATTTATATATCGTCACGGAAGGTCCTTTAGTGAGTAGTTAGCATTGAGTGCCAAATATGCTATACTTAAGAGGCCTGATTTGCTTCTTTTATGTTTATCATTTTCTTGAAACACGCATCCTGGTATTGTGTGTAATTGTTTAAACTAATGATTATAGCGCATCATAATAAGAAATCACTATGTTATACAATCATTTTTGTAATTGGGCCCGATAAGTCTAAAGAAAACAACAGCGGTTCGAAGAGAACCTCACAGATATGAAAGATGAGTAGATAGTAACGACGATCTCTGCAACGCTTTCTTAGCTGACACTAGACCTATTTGTACACGAAACCGTCATTACTGTTCCTTAAACAGTAGGATGTCGTGAAATTAGACACGATTTAAAAAAGAACTTGATCGAGTGTGAATGATGATTGAATTTTGTTTTCACTAAAGATATATAATTACGTCAATTAAATCGATGAAGAAATAAAAAAAAAATAACATCACTCCTGCATTTCCCCGAAGAAATACGTAGAAGAGTGTATCTTTCCCACTTTAAAAAAATTAGGAGATTACCATGAATTTCAAATTAGAAAACCCAATAGTATCTAACCCAAGAATCAACCCCGTAGGACTTCTCGTCCTACGGGGTTGATTTTCAAGACAAGTTAGAAACGTCGAGTCGAATTTTAGTGAAACTTGAGACCGAAAGAGGCCGATGTCATATAATAATAACCACAACTACGACGATAAGGGGTTGCCGTAACTATTCAGCAGCCAACAAACATCTATCAAATATTAAAATTAAAAAATAGTATTCTTTAAGCTACACTTGAACTTGACCAAAAACGCTCGAAGAGAATAGTTTATAAAAATGAACCGCTTAAGATTTCACGAATTCATCGCTCGGCATTATCGTAAAGACATCAGAAGCGATTGAAGAGGGCTCGAGCTGGTAAGGATAAGGTTTGTACACTAAAGTGAGATTACTCGATGAGATGAGCCCCCATCAACACTGGCTGAAAAAGCCGAACAGATCTCAACCAATATTGTAACGATTCACAAAAAAGAACAAACATGTGGAAATGGAATTATTTTCCGCAATGTAGTGTTTCATGGGTTTATTGTTCCAATAAATAGCGAAAGTTTATGGAAAGCTACTCCAAACTCGAATGTCGATTAATCGCCTATACCGTGAGATATATGGCTGACGGCGACAGCTCCGTAAACCCTAATTCCACGGGAAAATCATTTTATAAGATGTAAAGCTTATAGAACAAGTGAATAAACCAATGAACCCAAATCGAAACGTAACATCAAGTCTGTATCTCCCCAAGATGGTAGGTAGAGGGATCTAGTGCAGGTTTCTCCAGTTACGTTTTACAAATAGGGGATGAGCATGGGCTCACCACACCCTATTCCTCATTATCATTATCATCAGCCTACTCCCGTCCACTGCTGGACATAAGCCTCTCCAATGGCATGCCACTGAGCTCGATCTTTAGCGCTTCGCATCCAACCACTGCCAACCACTTTGCGTATATTGTCACTCCAACTAGCTGGAGGGCGTTCCACGCTACGTTTGCCAAGTCGTGGTCTCCACTCCAGAACACGTCTGGTGTAGCGGGTATCGGCTATTCCGACTACTAGAAATTTCAAGCTGCAAATAAATAAATAAATCATCATCAGCCTATCTCAGTCCACTGCATGACACAGGCCTCTGCCTGCAGCCTTTCGCAAATCTTGATCCCCTCGGATAGAAAGGCGTATTGCACTACATTTGTAGAGCCGCGGTCCCCACTCCAAAACTTGCCTACTCTATAAAAACTAGTATAGGTCACTTTTAAAAATAACAATGAATATAACAGTTAGTAGCTGTAAGACAACGGGGACAGCTAGACATAGGCTCTCTGCCTACCATTTCTCAAAGTATCGTACGCTTCGCTATACTGTGGTCAGCCGGCCGCACTCTTATTGATCACAATTTTTTGTTTACACTATGCAATGATCCGTACAGTGGTTTTGCAGAATATTAGGATTGCTGTAGAAATTTGCTTAAATAATTATGAAAATATGAGTCACGTCATGCCCGAGATATGGAAATCTACGTGTTACGTGTTAATTCGGTAAAAGTTCTTTCGTCCAATTATAATTATCGTATTTTTAAAAGATTACTCATATAGAAGTAAAAAAATCTGCCACCGAGAATAGAACCAGACCAGCTGAAGAAAAAAAGTAGGACAATGAAGAAGTTTGTCAAAGTAATTCAAAATGCCGATGCCTTCAATGTAAGAACAAAAACCAAAGCTTGCTTGTAAACGAGGGGGACTGGCTACTACGCACCAAATTATAAGTTTGCGACATTGTTGCACACGGAAACGCTTTCCTACGTAGCCCCAGTAAATATCTTTGTACAGATCTCTTCCTATTTAATTATTGAAGTTTACTTATCTGTGTACAATAATTACTATAAATAATTTACAATCCAAATAATACATATTCCCATAGTATATGATAAACAGAAACAAATTAAGCAACGAGGCAAAAAATCATATCATTCCAATGTGGTACATACACGACTGACTTTTCAGTTTCTTGCGAATAAATCCGTCAGTGTGATCCGTTTTTGATCCTTTGACTGAGTCGCATTCAATTCAAACAAGAACGTCATTTCGACGTGGCTGTTCGCCAGATTTCCAATACCATCACGTTGGAACAGGGCCCCCAAACATCCTAAGGTGCCGTTACATGTTGACCAGACGATACAATCGCGGGAATTTTAAAATTTGTAATCCTAATGGAAATTCGCTCCGTAGACTACTTGAGACGTCACCGAATCACTGCTAATTAAGGTTCCAAATGTGACATTATAACATAACACACAGGCAACCTTCGTGTCTCTCATTAAAAGTGCCAAATAGGTATAACAAAAAAACAGGAAAAATTGCAGGTTCGTAACTGTCATTAACAACTTTCGTAATGTCGAAGTCCTCGTGTAGAAAATAATAGCGTAATAATAAGTGGTAGAGCGCTTACAGACAGGGTCGACTCCACTCCGCCTTCATGCGGCTAAAACTTTTGTAAAATAAATCTAGTTTAATAACTCGAATTATTATTTACATTCGCACTCATCTTTTGTAGCTCGCATATTTGGACAGCGAATATGTATGTATTCATTGAAAGCCCGAGGAAATGCTTCCATATTCAGAACCACTCAATTTTTTACGCACAATTAATAATTACTCTACACAAGAATTGCTGACTTACTCGACCGTATTTTGCTTTCTAATGGTTGCAGTTGTCGGCAAATAGCTGGGAAATTAGGGAGTTTAATTGTTGCACTACATTACTATTCCAAGAGTAAGCCCGAAAAACTCGGCAGATCTTCATCAACACAAATCAGAATTAATTTTGAGAAATGCCAAAGAAATGATTTTTCAAAAAATTATTTGAAAAAAATTCCGATGAATTCAAGCACCCCGAAAGTGATAGCAAAGAGAACAAAAGTTATCATCAAGAGAAGGTTGGGTTTCCAAAAACTTCAGAACCGATTACTAAGTTTATTCACTAGATTAGATAGTTACTAAGTCAAGGGCGGCTGGGATGTTCGCGGACGAACCCGTACTCTATCTGTTAAAAACAAATTTGTGTTACGTTAGGTCGGCGCTAATTTCATATTCAGAAAGCGTGTTGCCAAGTTCCGGTCATCCGTAAGCTCGTGGGGGGAAGGTTTCAGTGGCGTCACGCATGAAGGGATGAAGGTGAGGCCGGGGCCGGGAGGTGAGGCGGGGAGCGCGAGGCTAGCTAATCTCGGCGCTTGGTGCGCTTCGCTCAAATCACGTTTAGCGTTGCAAGTGCGCGGCCCTGGCGCTAAAGGCGCGCGTTGCGTTACGCTGCGCGTTCAGTGAGAGGGTGGATCGCGACCGGCCATCGGTGATCATTTCCGTACGTAGACCGACTTTCCACAACTTCAATTCACACTTTCCTAACTTTTCTTGAACTTCTCCACTTTGCCGCATTTATTTGCGCCTTCAAAGAAAATGCCCTAATTTTTTTTAACTTTTTCTATAAAAATGTTTTTTCTAAGTTCCAATTTAGTAAGTTATGTGATCAATATTTAATTCGAATTAATCCGTGACGACGTCGACTAAGTTAACGTATTCAGTCGTGTTTCGAGGTTTTCAAAATGAAAACTACCAGTTTTATATTATGTCTTTGAACTTGCTGTTAAAATATTTTTTATACAGTTACATTGTTGCAAAGAGCAGATAGGGTGATTGTGCGCGCTGAAATAATGACGACACAAGCGATTCGTATACTCGTACACTGACCAATACACAGCACTCGAACGGTTTGTAAACAATAGCTCTCTGTTTAAAAGGCTTTGCTTTCGCTGTTTCGAAAGATTGTTATGTTATTTTTATGTTAACTAAGAAAGATCTACTTTCATAAACTTGTTCGCCTTTTACGTTCCAGAAAGTGCTAGAAAAGTTTCTAAGGTTTTTTTTACGAATTTACTGATTTCAATAATTTAATACATACTTAAACCCAAATGTAATATTAGCGAATTGAATATAAGTAGAAATGGCTAAATAAAAATTGGAACATGCGACAATTGCTTTGTTGCCGTATGACGTACCCCAGTCGAAGGCACACAGGTCGGCAGGTGCTCCGGCGTTGTCCAAAAAGCTAATAAATTAACGAAAGCAACAAGTGTTCCTGGCGCTCCGCTCGAGTCGCCGGCTCGGGCTGCGGACAAAGCTTTGATATCTTAAACTGTTGCCGTTCTTCCCGGAAACAGGCAACTGCTAACACAATTATTGTCTATTATAACGGAAAATATAAAGGTACGCCACACTCTTAGTCGTGAATCGTGTTCTATATTTATGATTCATTACTTCCGCTGTAACAAAGTACTGTAAACAGTTCATGACTTAGCCATTGGGGACTCCCTGTATACTCCTTACCGATGTAGTTAGTAATACAATGGAACTTCGTCTTGCATTCAAATCATCCGCTGAGGGTCCCCCGTTCGTTAACAACGAGAGGTGGTATTAAGAGTTACGTCCACTACTACCATACTATATAATATTCACGTACTACGATTGATATTCATTTGAGCTAGTGGCTAAACTGGGACTTACAAACTCACCAAATCGGTTAATAAGACGAAATGTTTAGACACAAAACGAAAATGACCGTCAAATTTTGAATCACTAGTTAAATCTGTATAAAACTGCTTATTTTTCTGACATAATAACTTGATCTTTGGAGTCCAAGTTATATTTCAGACGCGAGTACAAAAAATAATAGACTAGGTATTTACAAGAACTACATATATTAAAGCACGCGATAATTGCCGGCAATCATATAAAAACTTTTAGGTTAAATTCGTTATGAGAACATTTTAAATAATATTTATAATCCTTTCGTAAACATTTCAAACTGGCTTGCGAAGACCTGGCAGTAAAATTTGTTCCGAAACAGTCAAACTGGCGACGACACAATAACCCCATTTCGTTACTGGAAATTAATACAGTTGGTTGACGCTGTTATCCACTAAGATCAATCGCTATAGTTCTCCTCTGAACACTACCTTACACGTATCATCACTCCAGGTCACATACGGGTTAAGTAGAGAGAACCTTGCACTAAATATCTCTATACTTATACTCCTCCTTTTTATTCTTAAGATGGGCTGTGCATATTCTATTCAGGCTTCTCAGGTAGAAGCTGTCCTTTCACCGCTTAAGTGCTTTTGTCACGGGATGCCAGCGGATATTAAAAAAAATCTTAAAACGTGGAATGTTTTTAAAGTCTGAAACATTTAGGTCTAAGTTGCGCTTCTGAAACTGTATTCAAAATTATAAGGGCACATAAATGTGTAACATATTTTTATTATTATGTCATGTCATGAAAACAACCAAGGCGCACCAAGGCGCACCAAGGCGCACCAAGGCGCACCCAGGCGCACCCAGGCGCACCGGGCGCCCGATATCCTTCCTCATATTGTCAAATACCTTTACACAGCTGACGTGCTTCCTTTATGATCACTGGTCCCTTTGAATGAATTTTCTGTCTATATTTTTTTAAGACTGTCAAATTGTCCACCGACACCACATTTCCTACAAAATCTAAGGGGACAATATATAAAGTAGCTAGTGAAACATGGGAGTGTCTTACTCTTCTTTGCTTACCTTTTGGGGGATTACAAGCGTGATATTACATCGTTTTGTGCTGGTTGTACGTAAAATAAAAACCAAATAAAAATTGTTTATTGTACACATATCTTCAGACTTGCACTATGAGCGAAACCCCGCAGACGAGGCACATGTCCAACAGTGGACTTAATAGAGCTTACGATGATGATGACGATAAGACAATAAATAATATACAATTTCGGTCACGTGTGCAATTGAAAAGGTTATCCAAACATCTGACAATGTTTTCATGTCAAATCGATTAAAGCGTATTCTTTCGTTAGTAGTCGTCTCGGATCTGCGAGACACAAAACTTTAAAAAAACAACACATGCTCTACAAAAATGTACGTAAAACCTTGTGCACGACACTTTCAAAACAATATACGGGCGATTGTAAGGAATTTTGGAACAAAGGTCGGAAAAACACAAGAAAAAGTGCGTCTCCGAGTTGTAGAGACACGATTAACAAAAATACTTCGACATTTCGTTACGGCATTATAATGGGCTTTTGTTAACTTAACTGTTCTATCCCCGCTGAGTTTCTAGACATTAAAACTTTAGAGAAATAACCGTATTGAAATTGAACGAAAACGATAACCCCCTAAAACTTTCGTACTGCTTCATCGAGAATATGAAAATCTTAAGATTAATAGTGTTACGGACGACAGTATCTAGAAACTTCGTTGTTCGTTATGTATTGAATATAGGTATACATATAAGAATATTATTA